>JADRCD010206242.1:11627-22327 GCA_019843815.1 Montemys delectorum | reverse complement strand
ATGATGATGATGATGATGATGATGATGATGATGATGATGATGATGATGATGATGATGATGATAATAATAATACTTAATAGTTGCCCCCTCTCCACAGTCTCCCTGGAGACCCTATCAGGGACAGATGAAGAGAGGAAAGTGGAAGGTGGGGGTACAGGTGGGAAGGTGAGGAAATGAGGAGGAAGGCAGGAAGATGATAGTAATAATAAAAATAGTTATAACGTATAATTATACAATAAATATATTGCTCTATATAATATATGATGTAATATAATCTATAATAAATATATAAAATAATAATGATTGTTATTATTGTTATTGAGACAGGGTCTGGCTATGTAGCTCAGACTGTCCTGGATCTGAAGACCCTCCTGCCTCTGCCTTCTGGGAGCTGAGAGAGCTGGCAAGTAGTACCGCTTCCCCTGGCTTAGGTGAGTCTGGACTCTGCTGTCATGACAGTGAGTGTGAGACATGTCGTTCCCCTGGAGAAGTTCCCAAGACAGTTCATTACACAGCCTCCTGTGACACCTAACCCCTGCAACACTGTATTGGTCCAGGACATGGCAATACCAGATCAGGGCCAGCAACTCATTGTTAGGCAGTGGTCGGAGGCAGCTGAACTGTCTTGATGGTGGGAAACGCATCCCTCCTGCCTGCTAGCCCGTCTCCCATTCACCTCTCTTCTCTGGGAGCATCCATGACTGTCCACACCCCAGGATGTCTAGGCTGGGTTCTTCCGTGTCACCAGAGCACCCCCCACATCTGTCCCAGGCTTTTCTAGGCATTACAGATCTTCACACCCTACAGAGGCAGGCATGGAGGCTTAGGGTGGGAAATAGATTATTACCAGTGACACACAGCATGACTTACAGGTCACCTTGGCTTTTTGCCCAGCACAATGGTCCTGTTTTTGTAAACCATGATGACTTCCAGAAGAAGGGACTAGGGGACTCGATCCGGGCCTCAGGCCATCAGAGTGGGGAGGGGTGTGGGTGGGGAAAGGCAAGGTGTGGGCAAGGGTCTGCACCTGCCTGACTCTGGCTTTCACCTCGGGCTCCGTTTCAGCTCTTATAAACAGGGTACGGACCACTGCCTCCGGGTGCAAAGATCATGGTGAGAAAGGGTAGGGGCTTTCTCACCCCAAAATTCTCTGGATGGTGAGCGAGCAAGTTTGTGGGGGACCCCCCTAGGCTCTGTCCTAAAAGCGAGAGACCCTCTGTCCCTCAGCTGAGCCCCTCTGCTTCTGACTGGCTCAGCTGCCCCCTACCCAGGTCTCCAACTAAACAAGTTCAAGTCCTTAAGATGCATTCAAGTCACTGGATGCATAAAGTTGGTGGGGGAGAAAAAAATCTGGATATAAATAAGTATTCCTGGGGCACTCCACCTCCTGCAGGCATGAACTTTGAATAATTGGAGAGAATTATGCTGAGGACTAATCAAAACTTTTTTTTTCCACTTGCTAATTACCTCTGGGCTTCATCAGTGTCAGAGTCTAATCAACTCCAGACATCTTAATTGACCCTTGGGAAATGCCAGAACCGGAGGGCTTTGGTGTCACAGTGAGGGGGGCTGGGAGCTGGGAGGCTGGGGTCCTAGCTGGAGCCACCTTGGCCTGGGGAGGGGGCTGGGTATAGGGTGGGGCAGGGCAAGCTGCTGGCTCTGATCGATAGGGAAGAAGCCTTTCCCTGTCCTGCAGGCCCTCGGATGCCATCTTCCACATACGCTGTGGGTATTAGCCATTGAATGGATGGAGTTCAGGTAGGGTTTGTTCTGGGTGGTCCAGGGGGTCCAGAGGACATTAAAAATAGGCACTGAGCTGGGTAGCTCTGGGATTCTCCACCTGATGGTAGGGATCAGGGGCAACCCTGGCTGTCTTCAGGTGGAAAGAGAGTTTGATTTTTTTCCCCCTGAATTAAGTCATTTGCACAGGATGAAAGATCTCTCTTCTAAGAACAGAATTCAGCCCTGGGAAGAAACCCCGGGAGGCAGTCCTGGGAAGCGGGTAGGCTTGGGAAAGTGGAGAAATCTGCTCTGGCAGGCAAGGCAAGGACTTGGTCGGGGCTTGGGGGTGGGGTGGGGAGGGAAGAGCGGGCCCTGTATAGGTGGCGCGGTCCAGAAATGGCTCGGTCCCGGGAAGTCTCTCTCGTCCTCTCTGTCCCCTGCCTCCTTCCTGCTGTCTGCCTGCCTTCCTCCTCATTTCCTCACCTCCCCATCTGTCCCCACCTTCCTCTTTGCTCTCCCCATCTGTCTCTCGTAGGGTCTCCAGGGAGGCTGTGGAGAGGGGGCAGCAAGGCTGCTCTGGGTACACAGCTGTGTCTGGGAAGCTGTGGGACCTTCGGTGGCTGCTGTCACCCTGGGACTGGCTGAGTGGTCCTTTATGGTGCCCTCTGTGGTCCCCCATTGGGGAAAAGACCCGGGTACTTTTTTATGTTAAGTAACCTGATATCTCAGCTATTGCCTGCGACTCTCTGTAGTCTTAGAGAAAGAGAGCTCTTTGCTTAAGAACCAGACTAGGCCACCATATCTCCAGTCCGCCAGGCCCAGGGTCATTTATTTACTGGGGTTAGGAGGATGTCTTTGACCTCAGCATAAAGAGAACTCGGGATATCCTTAGGGACAGTTTATTTTGTGGTGCTGCTGATGGAAGTCAGGGTCGGTAGCATTCTAGGCTACTGCTGTGTTGCTGAGCTACACCCCAGCCCCTCACTAGGGGATTCTAGCCAGGGGCTCTACCACCGAGCCACGCCCCCAACCCCTCATTGGGGGATTCTAGGCAGGTGCACTACCACTGAGTCACACCCCCAGCCCCTCACTGGGAGATTCTGGGCAGGTGCTCTACCACTGAGCCACACCCCAGCCCCTCACTGGGTGATTCTAGGCAGGGGCTCTACCACTGAACCACACCCCCAGCCCCTCACTGGGGGATTCTAGGCAAGGCCTCTACCACTGAGCCACACCTCAGCCCCTCACTGGGGGATTCTAGGCAGGGGCTCTACCACTGAGCCACACCCCTGCCCCCTCACTGGGGGATTCTGGGCAGGGGCTCTACCACTGAGCCATGCTCTAGCCCCTTCTAGTGGATTCTAGATAGATGCTCTACCATTGGGCTATGCTCCCAACCCTCTATTCTAAGAGGAAGTCTCTCAGTTGTCCCTGCAGAGGTGGAACTAACGCTGTCGTCCAGTCTGGTTCTACTCTTATAATCCACCTGTCTCAGCCTACTCTGAGCAGCTGTGACTCTGTCTGAGACATCAGTTCTTGCTTTTCTTCTTCTGTCTGTCTGGTGTTAAGCCTTCGTACCCTGCTGTGCTTTGGGACTATACTCCAACTACAGCCCCACACTGTGGACACACTGAGAACTAGTTAAGTGCCTAGTGCTTGAAAGATTTGGTGGGGTTGCTCAGCAGGAGTGGAATCTGCCTGGGCCGGTGTCCTGGTAGGCACACACAGGATGCTCTGAGTTCAGCCTCCACCCTGGGAGGGATTCTATGCACCCAAGGGTCTGTCTTCTGTGACATAGGGACCCTATCTTTGCACAGCAGTCCCTCTCTCCAGCACAGACCCTCCCCTTCACCAGGCCTCAGCCCCCTGGTTGGACCCGCTTAGCCTCTTTGGCTGGCAGGAACCATCCATCTCCTCTCCGTGATAGATGATCTGTCCCACCGCTCTTTTTTTCTGCGCCAGCCGCTCTTGCTATTTCAGAGGCAGAGTAATGTTTATGGGTTCCCAGGGCAGTGTCACCCTCCCTCTACCCGCCCTCCCACTCACCCTCCTTCCTTGCATGTTAGGGTTACTCTCTAAGTGGTATCAGGCAAGTCGCAGGCTATTTTCATTTTCTTAATTTGCAGTCCCATTTGTGTGTGTGTGTGTGTGTGTGTGTGTGTGTGTGTGTTTTGAGAGGGCTTCTAGAATGAGACAGACATTTTCCTGGTGAACTTCTTTTAAAAATAAAACCCATCTTTTATGATTATTTTCTCTTCCCACTCACTGTCGACCTCTGCATTTGGTTCCTTATCAGGGTGACTTCCTTTGTCCTCTCAGCCCTGACTCTCAGCCACGACAATACACACAGGGATGAGGGAATCTTAGCCTCAGGGTTGGCTGGAGAAACCCTTCTGCACATCCGTATCCCCGGCCCCAGCCCTGCCTCCTCCTGGACTCTTCCCAGCACATCCCCTGGCAAGCCTTCCCTGTAGGGTCTGCGTGAGGCCATTTTATCTCAAGTTATGTCTCATCATCTTTATATAGACACAAACTTAGGACTGTTGATCAGCCATTCAACAAACACTCTCAGAGAGATTCCCCCTTTTTCCTGTGTACATGTGTGGACACCTGCGCGCATGAATTCATTTGTGCATGTATGTCTTTGTGTGTGTATGTGCACGCACGTATGCGTGCTTATGAACACTGAGGCCAGAGGTCAGTGTCCAGTGTTTTGTGCAATCTCTTCCCATCTTAGTTTTTGGCATGTGTGCACGTGATAGCATGTGTGTGGATGCGTGTGTTGATGTTATGTCTGGAATCATCTCATTGGCTCCTCTGCTTTATTTTTTTCCTTTGAGTTTTGTTTTTTTCAAGACAGGGTCTGTCTGTGTAGCCCCGACTGTCCTGGAAGTAGCTCCATAGACCAGGCTGGCTTTGAACTCACAGAGCTCCACTTGTCTTTGCCTGCTGAATGCTGGGATTAAAGGCATGTGCCACCCATGGCTCTGGGGAATCCCATCTCTGCCTTCTGACACAGGCTCTGGGTACCCTCTTGCTTGCACAGCTTTAATGCTGACTCATTCCCCGTCTTCCTGAAGATTTTATTATGCCCCAAGAAAAGCCACACACGTCTAAGGAATCTACCTTGTATCCCAGTCTACCTGTATATCAGAGATATCTTCCCTCTATACTCAAAAAACGGAGCTCCGGGTTTCCCTGCGATTTTGCTGTGCAACACTGGGCAAATCCCTGGCCCTCTCTGAACCTTCCTCTCTCCCATTTCTGTGAAAGCAAAACCTGGGTGCTGGGTACCTCCGCCCCGGCAACACATTTTCCTGCTGGTCCTCAGGTGACACCTGTTCTGAGCAGCTTCGGCCTGGCCCGGCTCTTTTGTGGCTGCCTGCCAGTCACCAGGAACAGCTATCCCTGTGTGGGGCACTTCCCCCAGCCTGTCACGCCCAAGTGTCTGGCCAGCTGGGCTCTGGAAGCCCCATCCAGGTCAAGGAGAGACCACGTGTTTCAGATCTTGGATGACCCTTCTTGAAGGGGCTCTGCCAGGTCTTCTGGGTGGGGTGCTTCAGAGCCCAGGGTTACAGAGGGTCGGGCCTTGAAATGGGCTCAGGAGCAAGGCATCTGTCCACACAACCTCTCCTTACACTCCTAGAGGAGGTCGTCATGAATATTTATGAGCTCATGAATATTCATGACAGTGCCGGTGCCACTCTTTCTACCCTCCTGCCCTTGTTCTCCTCCATTGCAGCGAAGAGTCCCAGCTCTGATTCTCTTTCTGACTTCTCTTCCTGGGCCTCAGTTTCTCTTTTGGCCCCCAGGGGACTTGCACCCACAAGAACGATGGCAGACTCTCTGGTTTCTGTGTCAGAACCTCCATTGTATCTGGGACAAGGACCTCCGGTGCCTGGGCATGTCAGACTGGATGTCGGGTGTGTCATCAGAGAAGTGTGCCTGCCTCCTTCCAAGCTAACACTGGGGACAGACCACATCCTGGGGGTCAGGATAAAGCAAAGACCTCGGCACAATGAGCCACACTTCCCAGTCTGCCCAACTACTCACCCGTATGACCTCAGTGGGGTCTCCACCTCTGTGCTGTGACCCCTCAAGGCGACTTTGCAGTCTGTATTCCAGGCCTGGCTCTCCTTGGTGGATGTAAGTTGTCTTATTTCAGAGAGCTCTGAGCTGGGCACATCTGGCCATTCACCCAGAGGAAACCCATGTAGGCCAAGCCCAAAGTGCAAGCTGCAGAGTGCCCCTCCACCCAGAGAAACTATGTTTTGCTTGTAAGTCCTGCAAGCTCTGGGTTTTCAAAGTGCCTGTCCCCATGCAAGAGTGGACTCCCCTCCATGCTGACCTTGTCCACAGGGCTACAATAGAAGGTAACAGATGGCTGAACTTACAAACAAGAACGAGCTTTGTTCAGCGCCTTCTAGGATGTTCTAAGATACTTGTGTTCCTTGGCATGCCTCCTCCAATGTCCAGCAAGCATTTCCTCTGCAGAGCATTGTGTGCTCAGAGCTCTAGGGCCTCTGTATGAGCCTTGCATACAACAAGACTAAAGTCCTAACCTCTTACCCTGTCTTCCTGAGTGAGATGCTTGGCTCTCTCCTAGGATGCTTGGCTCTGAGCTCACTCTCCCAAAGTCGCACAGTGAGGATATGGTGGGATTGGAACCTCTCGTAGTGGGTACTAAGGTCCGTCTTCCAGGGTGGAGGGCGAATGGAGGTCCCCTTATACTTTGAATCGTGGCTGAAACTGACCCCGTGGGAACATTATGACTGAGACCCTGCCTGCTCCGTTCTATTTGCCTAAATATGTTCAACTTCTGTCTTCCCATGGGACCAACGCAGCCACCGCCAACATCTGTGGGGACAACGGCACTGGAATGCCTAATGAGAGTTCGACGTGGCCTTGCCACGGAGCTCGGGCTGGGACAGATGGTCCATCATTATCTATCTTTATTAATTACTGGCTCCCCGGGCAGTGATTGGCTCCTGAGCTCAGCCTTGTCAGAGGCACCGAGGCCCCCAGCTCTTCTGGAAGGAAGAAACAGCTCTTCGTTGAGTACAGCACGCCTTTCCTCCCAGCTGCCTTTGAGGCCACAGACATTTTTGGCACCATGAAGTCCCTGGGGTGCTGGGCTAGACGAAGAGAGAGGAACAAACTTAACAACTTGCAGTTACTTGAGGGTCCTGGGTGGATGTGTGCAGGGAGAGGAGGAGACGCCCCACTCCTGGGATCTGGTTAGCCCTGCTCTGGCCTTATGTGTGTGTGTGTGTGTGTGTGTGTGTGTGTGTGTGTGTGTGTGCTTGCATGTGTGCTTGTGAGGGGTTGTGCACGTGTGAATGGAGGCCAGAGGTTGGTGTGAGGTGATTTCCTTAATCCCTCTCTACCTTGCTTTGTAGATTTAAAAAAAAAAAGTGTCTATATGTGTTTATTTCTCATATGTGTGCAGGTGCCAAGGGAGCTGGAAAGGGCTGTTAGATCTCCTGGAGCAGGATTACAGACAGCTGTAAACTGCCTGATATGGGGGCTGGGAATTAAACCAGGGTCCTCTGCAAGAGCTCTTAACCTGATAACCACTGAACCATCCAGCCCCTCTCCACCTTGATTTTTTTTGGGGGGGGGGGAGTTTCGAGACAGGGTTTCTCTGTATAGCCCTGGCTGTCCTGGAACTCACTCTGTAGACCAGGCTGGCCTCAAACTCAGAAATCTACCTGCCTCTGCCTCCCAAGTGCTGGGATTAAAGGCGTGCGCCACCACCGCCTGGCTCCACCTTGATTCTTGTTTTGTTTTGGTTTGTTTTGGTTTGTTTTGTTTTGTTTTGGTTTGGTTTAAGACAGGGTTTCCCTGTGTAGCCCTAGCTTTCCTGGAACTAGCTCTGTAGACCAGGCTGGCCTCCAACCCAGGCTGCCTCTGCCTCCTGAGTGCTGGGATTAAAGGTGTGTGCCACCTGGCTCTACCTTGGCTTTTGAGAGAGCATCTCAGAAACACTGAACCTGGAACTGGGCATTTCAGTTCAGCTGGCTAGCCAGTGAGCTTTGGAGATCTGTCAGTCTCCATTGCTCACACCAACACTGGATTTACAGGCACAGCCACTGTGCCTGGCTTTTATGTGAGCGCCAGGGATCCCCCTTCCGGTCCTCATGCGTGTGTGCCAAGCACCTTACCTGCTTCTACATCCCCTCAGTCCTGGATGCCCAGCGTGGGAGCCTTGGGAACCCACAGAACTTTGAAGTCTCACTCTGCCTCACCTTTCACATCCACCCTGGGGTACCTTGAGCTTTGATTTGGGTCCCAAGCTCAGGTCAGCCATAAAGCTTTCGAAGAGATTCAGTGTGTGCCTTCCTACTTCCCCTCCCTCATGTGTAAATGCAAGGACCCCCTTATGGTGTGTGTCTTGGCTTAGAGTGACAGTGATGTCCTCCCTGCCCTCCAAGAAGTGAATAGATCCGTCACCAGGGAAAGAGTCCCTCTGGGCTCTGGGTTCAGGTTCTGTTGCTAGAGCCAGAACCAGGCATCCCTAGACTGTGCCAGGGCAGATGAAGCTGCTTGTGCCTGCCAGCAGACACTCATCCTCAGCTTGTGTGCAGCCTGTTAGTCGAGGGGATGATGGGACCTGAAGCATAAGATTTCCAGTCAATAAAAAGTGCCGAGGAGGCTTTTTATATCCGTCTGTCACATGGGGTAGGCGTTTTATCCGATGCCCATTTGACAGCTTGTCAGGAAGCAAGGCCTTGCATGAGCCCCTGGTGCTGCCGATTCAGTGATTGAGGAGCTGGCTGGCCTCTGTGAGGAGGAACTTCTGGGCCCCAGATCCATCCTGAGCTGGAGTGTGGAGACAGGAAAAGCCACCTGTGCCCGCTTGTGTGAGTCACCATAACAAAACATAACCAAAATTTAATCTCTCATAGTCTTATGGGGCTGGAGGGTGGGGCTAGGCGTAGGCAGGGCCAGCTTCCCCTGGGGGCCTCTCTCCTCTGTTTGTAGATAATGGGGACTCTACCACTGAGCCACACCCCCAGTGTGTGTTCCCTTGTGTCCTTGGATGTGAGTGTCTTCTTGTGAGTGTCTATGTCCTCATTTGATCTTCAGGGATGTGGGTAAAATGGGGGTCAGAGATCAACCTCGGGTGTCCTTCTGGGGTTATAGGCCTGAACCTCCATGCCCAGCTTTCTTATGTGGATTGCAGGGATCAAGCTTAGGTCCTCATGTTTGCAAGCTGAGCACTGACTGAGCCACCTCCCCATCTTCTGAGGTCCTTTTCTTACGGAAACCTCAGACCCACAGGGAAGGGTACCCTGCATGGCAACATGGTAACCAACGTGAAGGCTAAATCTTCAGTATAGTCACATTCTGAAGTTCAGGGATAGGGCTTCAATGTGGAGTGCTGTTGCCGTGCCTTAAAGATGGCGCTGGCTGAGCTGGAGCCGTGGAGTAAACAAGTCCTTATTTGGACCCGGGGGCGTGCTGACCAGTGGCCTGATTCTACGTCAATGCCTAGTAGCCTATGACTGTGTGAAGTGTGGTATAGGCTCATGGGCGGTCCTACGAAAGGTATATAGTCAGACTCCTGGTGGGGCTCGGGGCCACTCTGCTGTAACCGCTGTGCAAGACATTCCTAAGTAAACTGTTGCTGGTCCTTCTTCCCTGTCGGTCAGGGTCGTCGGCGCCGCACACTTCAAAACATAAATTTGAGTAGGGGGGTGTGGACCCAACTGGGCTCTGATTCAGCCATCTTTCCCAAGCCTCCCTGATGTCTTGCTGAGAGATTCTAGGTAACCACTCCCCACCCCCTGCAAACCTCTAGGTTCTCCATATGGGTAGCCAGAATCCATAAGGCTTATCCTCACACAAACCCTGAAGGACCACACCCACAGGAACCTTGCGGGTGGAAGAAGCAAAGGCTGAGCAACCATCACGGTCACAACAGAGTTGAGGGTCCCAGTTGGGGATCAGACTCAGTTGATCCCCACACGTATGAGCTTGACTTGCAGCCCTGTCTGGCTGTGTGACCAGACGCAGGTGGTTTTGCCTCTCTGTCTTGGTTCCCTAAGCTAGCAAGTGGAGCTGGAAGGGACTGAACAGACAGATGTAGGCACATCTGCTGAGCAACGTGCGGGCCAAGGAGACGTACAGGCTTGGTCCAGAGAAGGGAATGGGAGCTGGCAGAAGAAAGCCTTGAGCCCTGGGGAAAGTAACATTCACAGTGACTTCTGCAGACATCAAGGAACTTTAGGGATTTTTTTTTTCCCAGCAGAGTCTCCTGAAGGGTCCGCTCAGGTAGGGTGACACTGGAAGTAGTCAGTACAAGACAGTAGTCGGGCTCTTGGTAGTGATCCAGAGTGGGTGAAGGTGCAGGGACATATTGCAAGAGGAGACCCACCTAGGCCTCCCTGAGAGGCTGAGAAGGAAAGGGGCAGACTGGGTTTCGTAGTCTGGCGCAGGTAGGTTTGTCTGAAGCTGTGATCCCAGAACTCAAGAGGCTGATTCAGGAGGTGCCACAGTTCAAGAGTAGCCTGGGTAACTTAGTGAGACCCTATCTCAAAATAAGGAGTAAAATGAGGGCTAGGATGTCACTCAATGATAGACCACCTGCCTAGAATCCCCCAGTGAGGGGCTGGGGGTGTGGCTCAGTGGTAGAACCCCTGCCTAGAATCCCCCAGTGAGGGGCTGGGGGTGTGGCTCAGTGGTAGAGCCCCAGCCTAGAATCCCCCAGTGAGGAGTTGGGGATGTGGCTCAGTGGTAGAGACCCTGCCTAGAATCCCCCAGTGAGAGGCTGGGGATGTGGCTCAGTGGTAAAGCCCCTGCCTAGAATCCCAGTGAGGGTCTGCTGTGTAGCTCAGTAGTAGAGCCCCTGCCTAGAATCCCAGTGAGGGGCTGGGGTGTGGCTCAGTGGTAGAGCACCTGCCTAGAATCCCAGTGAGGGGCTGGAGTGTGGCTCAGTGGTAGAGCCCCTGCCTAGAATCCCAGTGAGGGGCTGG
>JADRCD010206242.1:0-11617 GCA_019843815.1 Montemys delectorum | reverse complement strand
GTGGCTCAGTGGTAGAGCCCCTGCCTAGAATCCCAGTGAGGGGCTGGGGTGTGGCTCAGTGGTAGAGCCCCTGCCTAGAATCCTTCAGTGAGGGGCTGATTTGGCTAAGAGCCTCTGGGTTAGTAGTGAAAAGAAGAGGACAGAAGGCTTAAATGGGTCCCCCCAAATTGGGAGAAAAATATTTTCAAAAATAGTCTCTCAGTACTCTTTCAAACAATACAAATTCCACAGAACTGCCAGGAAGTGGGTGGCACACGCCTTTAATCCCAGCACTCAGGAGGCAGAGACAGGTAGATTTTGGAGTTCAAGGCCAGCCTGGTCTACAGAGTGAGTTCCAGGACAGCCAGGGCTACATAGAGAAATCCTGACCTATAAAACAGATAATGCCCGAACCAAATATCTTCCAGGAAGCTACCTGGTTTGTCTAGGACCGAACTTATCTCACTTCTGCAGGGCCTGTTATAAGAAATATCATTTTCCAGGCTGGGTGATCTTGGATTGGTAGCTTGACATCTCTGAGCTTCAGCTTCCCTTTGTGTAAAACAGATGAATGAGGTTCACTTTCCAGGCTGCTGAAGTAAAAGAGGTGTGATGTCATGGGCTTAGGGTGTTGTAAGGCAGTGTGCCAACCTTTACAGAGTTGATCAAGGCTAAATGAGGTCATTGGGGTGACCCTAATCCATTGTGAGTGTGTCTTTAAGAGACAGGAAAATCTGGACCCAGAAGACACAGAAAGGAAGAAAGTGAGAGAGCTGGCAGCCATAGAGAGCTAGACACAGCTGTTTATCTGGGAAGGGAAGGAGGCGAGAGGCAGGGCACTCCTCTGCAGCATCCCTGGGATGTAACTCATCCCTTGTGCACCTAGGCTGTGAGTAGTCACACTTGTGTGGCATTAGCAGTGTGTCGTTCCATTGTGGACACTCCAGATCATCAACACAGGCCTAGGTGTGTCAGGGTCCATGCCCTGAGAGCTGCCAACTCCTGATGATTTTAACCTAGCTCTCTGCCTGCACTTGTGTCCTTCCACAGAGCTCTGAGCCCTGGAATGCAGGCATTAGTGGTACCCACTCCCTCCTCCCACAAACACAAACATACCCAGTAGTTTATAGCATGTGTGTGCACACACATACATAAATGTTACACAAATCATGCATGCAAAGCACCCAGCAATGGATGTATACACACATGCATGCATACACATATGCACACATGCACATAGGCACCCTCTACAATGTACATACATACTATGTGCACAATCACACAGCGTACATATGCATAAGGCACCCTTAACATACATCACATTCAGCACATACACATGTATTCTGTATGCACATCTGCACATATACACATGAAGGCCCCAATACAAACTTGTCCATATACAAGTTATATTACATGTAACTACACAGGGCTCCCAGGCACAAATATGCACACACATGCAAATGTACAGACATGCCCACATGCAAACATGTGTAAGCAGACATGTATGCTTGGAGATCATGAGTTGAGGAAATTCCCATAGCCTCTCTCCTCCTTTGCCAGCACTCGAATGAAGCCATACCTGGTATGTGTCACCGGGCACAGGCTGTAGGCTGAACATACTTCTGGGTAGAGTGCTCAGCAAGAGGTACAAAGTGCTTATTGTGTGCAGCTACTGCTTACTGCTTATTGTGTGAGCACCTACTGTGTGTAGAGCAGATAGTGATGACCAGACCAGCTTGACCCCCAAGGAGATCTCAGTGAAAAGTCCGTAAAGATGTTGCTTGAAGCATCTGTCATCAAAGGAAGCAGAAGATGTGCACTGAGTTCAGACCCACCTGTATGGCCCTTCCCTCCAGGCTTCAGGAACTCTTGGGCCCCATGACTGAAAGCCCTGTGACCCTCTGTCTCAATCCTAGGCTCCTCTCATATCTCTCTTCCTGGAAGGAACCCCGCTGCCTGCTGCCTGCTGCTGTTTTTATAAAAGAAAAGACCTTTGGGCCCCATCTACTTAAAAGCTTGCAAAATGTCACTTTTGCTACCCTCTCATTAAGACCCATTTGAGTCAGAATTGGAATGAATGGCTGAGATCAAGGAACAGGTCTCACTCTGGGGGTTTCTCCTTCCTGTCTGCTGCGGAGAGCAACCCCAGCCTTCCAAATGTAATGAGGTTGTGGGGAGGCATCCAACTCCTGGTTCTTCCCAGCCTCTCCTCAGCCCTGGTCGGCCCCGCCCACCCTTGCAGGGCCAGAGAACTCCAGGCACAGGAAGAGCATCTCCTCCTCAATCTCTTCTTCTGTCCCACCGGCATGCAGTAAAGCACACTTTGGTTGGACAAGTTGGTGGCCCTAGTTGTGAAGAGCACTGGTGTGAGCAACCCCTTCACATCGGAGGCTGGTGGAGAGCATGCGGGAAGGAGGTGGGGAGAGAAACTGGGAAAGCCACCAGCAGATGGTGGGGCAGGCTATGCGATCTGGGGTGGGCTAGATCCAAACTTTCTCGGAAGAATGTCTGAGTTGAAGGCGAGAAAGGACAAGGGATGCAAGCTTATTATTCCAGTTGCTCAGCCTGGGCTACTTAGTGAGACCTTGCCTAGAAACAGGAAGGCTGGGTGGACATCTTAGTCAGGAAAAGTGTGTGCTGTGTAAGCACAAGGATCAGAGTTTGATCCCCAAGAACTCACATCAAATGGTTGGATGTGGTGGCATGAACTTAGAAGCCCAGTGCTGGCTAGTCAGCTAACACACGTGACCAGTAAGAGACTTTTCTCAGAAAATAAAATGGGTTGGATGTGGTGGCCTACATCTTTCACCACACCGCTTAGATTTCTGTGAGTTCTGTGAGTTCAAGTCTAGCCTGGTTTACATAGAGAGTTTCAGAGTAGTCAGGACTATACAGTGAGACCCTGACTCAAAACAAACGAAAAGAAAAAAACTGAATAGCACTCAAGGAACAATGTCCAAGACTGATATCTGCACGCGCGCGCACACACACACACACACACACACACACACACACACACACAGACACAAGAAATAATTTTAAAAAGGGCTGGCATCCCAGAGAGCACTTGTGGCTCTTGCATTGGACTCAGTTTCAGAGCCCAGGGACCACATGAGGCTCCCAACTGTGTATGACTCCAGTCCCAGGGGATCTGATACTCTCTTCTGGCTGCCATAGGCACAAGGCACACATGTGGTGGATAGACATATGTGCAGGCAACACCCCCCCCACACACACACCTAAAAAAAAATAGCAAAGCATTGACTTAAACATAAAAGCTGAAACTGTAAAAGCTGGAGGCCTTGGAGCAAGCTCCATTAGTGAAGCACCTCATAAGCATGAGGACCCAGTGCGATCCCAGTCAGGATCAAAATGCCAGGTGTAGGCATGTGAGCTTGAAATTCCAACACTGAGGAGGGAGACCGGAGGATCATTGGGATTCGTTGCTGGCCAGCCTAGCTTACTGGGCAAGCTCTGGCCAGTGAGAGACTCTTTTGAAAACGAAGGTTGTTGGGTTCTGAGGGATGACACTTGATGTTGACCTTTGGCCTCCCCATACACACACACACACACACACACACACACACACACACACACACAGATACACACATACACAGAAATACAAGAAATCCACACACATACATATGCAGTTCTAAACACATATACACAGATGAACACACATAAATATACACATACACACAGATATACATATGCACACATACATAAATATATGCACAGATACACATATGCATACATATACACACAGATGTACACACATACATATATACAAAGACAGAAACACATACACGCATATACAGACACACACCTATATACACATGATTACATACACATGGATACACACAGATACACACCTACATATACAAGATACACACAGGTACACATGCACATACACACACACATATATATATATGTATATGTATATATATATATATATACCCATGTATACACACATACATATATACATACACACATACATATATACATACATACACTTACAACCTTAAAGAACTTAGGAGCAAATCTTTATTTTTAAGCCATGTGTCACCAAGAACTCAAGAAATGAAGAGAAATATGGACTTCATTAAAATTCTCTGTGCTGCAGACAGCTCTCATGAAGACAAACAACCCACAGGGACAGAGAAGACACTTACAAGTGATAGGCCTAATGAGAGACTTGTGTCTAAACTATGTAAAAAACTCTGACAACTCAATAATAAGAAGATAAATATCCTGATTTTAAAATGGGCAAAAATATGAATATTCATTTATCCAAAGAAGATATGTAAATTTCCCATGCTTGCACCAAAAAATATCTCAGCATCAATAGCCATTGGGGGAAATGCAAATCGTGGCCATAATGAGACAGCATCTTACGTCCTCCAGGATGGTCATCACTGTAAATGACAAGGTAAGCGTTGGTCTGTGTGTGTAGGCATGGGAAATGCTTGGCTCCTCTGGGAAAAGTTGCAGGTTCTTCAGAAGGTTGAACACGGATATCTTGTGATGCGCCATCTCAAGGCTAGGTATGTGTACCCAGTGGAAATGAGACCCTATGGCCACACAAAACTATAAAATATCCAAGCAGAAATCACCCAAATATCTTTCATTTGGCAGGAATGACTAGTGAGTGTGGTACACCCTTGTACTGGAGTACTACTCAGCAAGGAAAGGGAAGGGACTCCTCAGACTTGCATTTGAACCTCGAAAATCACGATGGTCACTAAAAGAAGCCAGTCACAGGAGGCAACACTGCAAAGGATTCCACTCATAGCAAGGACCCGGGACCGTCAGACCCACTGAATTCAAAAACTGGTGGGCGGGTCATCTGGGGTCGATAACATTTGTACAGAATTTCCTTTTCAAGAGATGCAATGTCCTGAAATGTCATGGTGGTATGGTCACCCAATGCTTTGTGTGTGTGTGTGTGTGTGTGTGTGTGTGTGTGTGTGCCATCTATATGAGTGGAGATCAGATGACAACTTTCTGGAGTTGGCTCTCTGCTTCTACTGAGGGTCTTGAGGCTTAGACTCAGGTCATCGGGCTTAGGAGCAAGCAGTTTTACCTGCTGAGTGTCTCCCCAGCACCTCAAGTTACATACATTAAACGACATCTCCTTATAGGAGTCATGATCACCCTGTGGACTTTGGTCCTGTCACCTGTGAAGTGGAGCAGGAAGGGTCTGCCTCCCTGGTTACCATAAAGATGGAGGGAGAGAACCAACAGCCGAGGGGGGGTCTTCATTTTCATTTTTATTATATCAAATGTTTAGAGCCATCCAGGGACATCAGTTCCATTGCAAGGGGTGGTGGTGGGGGGGGTGGGGATGTGTGTGACATTGTTGGTATGGTCACCAGGGTGGAGGTGACCGTGCATGTATACATTGTCAGAACTTGCAGTACTGGAGCCCGTGAGATGGTCAACCAGTAAGGAAGTTTGCTGCCATACTTGACAACATGAGTTTGATCTCCCCCAATACAGTCAGTGGAAGTAAAAACAACAATTCCTGCAAGTTGTCCTCTGACCTTGACACGTCACCATGACAGGTGCCCCCTTCTTTATATTAATTAATTGGTTAATTAATATAATTTATACAAGAAAGAAATCGTAGAACCGTGTTCATAGCTGATCACAGAAGTAGGCAGTTTGCTATCCTTATAAATAAATATTACTTTTTTTTTGAGACAGGATCTCACTGGGTCACCCTGGCTGGCCTCAATCTTCCTAGGTAGATCAGGATAGAAGTCATAGAGATCCACCTGCCTCTGCATCCCGAATGCTGGGATTAAAGATCTGCACACCACACCTGGCTGAAGAATAATTTTAAAAGTGCATTCCTTTTACCTGTTCCTCAATGCAACCTACAGGAACTAACTAGAGAAGTAATCCCTGAACAGAGCAAAAATTAATGTCCTTTCCTGTCCACCTTTTCTAAACAGATGCAAAAAACACAGACTGGATTGTTGTCCCCCTCCCTCTGCCTGAGCTCAGTTGACACCTGGGAACTGAAGGCGGCCACCTGTGGAGTTAAACAATAGCCCACTACACTGCAGCTAGTCTTGGAATGAGACTGAGTTATACCTAGCAGCTGACATGCCTACTGCCTGAGGGCATCCTGAATGTAAACAAACCTGACTGCCTGAGAACTGAATCTGCTGAGACCTTGGCCTCTCCATGTCCGAGAACTGTGTTTACGTTATACATATATCTTGTGCCTAGAGATTTTCATTTTCATTTTGGGCCTGCCTATAAAAGCTCAAAACACCCTCAAGTAAAAGCGATGCCTTGATAAAAATTTACTTGGCCTCCGTGTCTCTTTTTTGTTCCCCCATTTAATTTCACAGGTCTTGTCTAAACTCCGGTCTAAACAAACCCACTGAGTGGAACCACGGGGCCGGTTTCCACAGATGGCGCCCAACGTGGGTCACAGACGCAGAAGAAATGGATAAAGGCCACAGTGTCAGTTTGCAGAGCTCTGCCTAAAGAAGAAAGGAACAAGGAAAGGGATGTAGCCACTCCACATGGTAAGAAATTAAGGCTAGCGCTGGCCATTTTGTAAAAATCCGTTAGGAAGGCTGCGGGGTCTAGGCTAAATAGTACTGACCTGGTATGTGATTCATCTAGGGTTTTTGACAGTGAGAAATAGGGTCAAGCATTTCAAGGGTAGCTATTCAAAACACAAACAAATTACTCAGAACGAAGGGAGTCCGGGTTGAGAAAAAAACTGACAGATCTGTCAGAAAAAATAAAAGTTCACTGTCCTTGTCTAGAAGGACTGACCAAGATAAATAAGAAATCTTGGGAGAAAATAGGAAAGGCCCTCAGAAATAATAAGGTGGATGCATTTCCTCTCCACCTTTGGGGGTTCATTATGGATATCATGGAGGAAAATGAAAAAGATAAGCGGAAGGAGGAACATTGAGAAAGTGAACTGAGTCTAACTAGCTCTGAGATTACTTCAGAAATAGACAGTTCCTCGGTAGGGTCCGGTACAGAGAGCGAAGAAGACCAAAATACCTCTGGCTCAAGTACAGTGGCTGAAGAGACTCAAACTTCTTCCACAAAAGGGAAACTCGCTACGTCTCATGTGAGGAGACGGTGTTCATACGCAAAGTCTGCTTCCTCCCGGATAAGGGAGAAAACTCAAAATGGGTCTGATTTAAATAAAACAGAGCTTAAAATTAAGCTACAAAAATTAAGTAATGAGCTTAGGGAGTTTAAGATGCAGACAGACAAAAGGAAGGACAGCTATTGGGAGGCAAGACGTTCGCCTTTAGAGAGGGCTTTCTGCCAGGCTTGGGAGAGCAGACAAGACACTTCCAGATTGCTAGCATTTCTGGTGGTGGAACGCTGGGATCAAAATGATGATGTATACAGATTTTATCAAGCTTTGGCTATCAAAATTATTAAGGATCTAAAGGAAGCAGTAACTCAATATGGGTCTAATGCGCCGCTTGCTTAAGCTTTGGTAGATAATGTCATAGATTTTAACCTAACGCCGCAGGATTGGAAAAGTTTGTGCCCAGCCACGATGCAAGCGGGTGATTATTTGGTCTAGAATTCAAAATGGCGGGAAGCTAGTAAAAAGACAGCAGCGCAAAACGCTCAGTCAGACAATCCAGATTGGGACTTAGATATGCTTCTAGGGAAAGGACGGTATGAAGGGAATGCTAGACAAACTGACTACCCCACTGGGACATTTGCCCAAATTGCTATAGCTGCCAAAAAGGCTTGAGTGCAGCTACCCACGAGAGGTGAGGGTAGCAGGAGTCTGACTGGAATATGGCAGGGACTAAAAGAACCTTTACAAAATTTTGTGGCTAGGTTGCAGCAAGCTGCCAATAAGACGCTTGGGAATTCCTATACAGATAGTCCACTTATCATGCAGCTGGCCTATGAAAATGCTAATTCAATGTGCAGAACAATTATCCTGCCACCCAAGGGTTAAAGTGGTTTGGTCCTTGCTATTTTTTTTTCCTTTAAAGAAAGTCTTGAACTTGAGTCTGCTGGCACAAGCCGGTTGGGCTAGCTACTAGAGTAAGTGAGAAGGATTGCAAGTTCAAGGCTAGTCTGGGCTTCAGAGTGAGTTTGAAGCCTGCATGGCAAATTTAGTGAGACCTTGTGTTAAAATCAAAAGTAAAAAATAGCTAAATGTGCTCAGTGGAGCTCCTGCCTAGAATCCTCCAGTGAGGGGCTGGGGGATATGGCTCAGTGGTAGAGCTCCTGCCTAGAATCGTCCAGTGAGGAGCTCGGGGTGTGGCTCAGTGGTAGAGTGCCTGCCTAGAATCCTCCAGTGAGGGGCTGGGGGATATGGCTCAGTGGTAGAGCTCCTGCCTAGAATTCTCCAGTGAGGAGCTGGGGGTGTGGCTCAGTGGTAGAGTGCCTGCCTAGAATCCTCCGGTGAGGGGCTGGGGGTGTGGCTCAGTGTAGAGCCCCTCCCTAGAATCCCCAGTGAGGGCTGGGGTGTGGCTCAGTGGTAGAGCCCCTGCCTAGACTCCCCCACTGAAGTGCTCAACAAACATGTTTGTCTAGTACTGTGGTTTTCAACTTGTGAGTCACAACCCCTCTGGGGGTAGAATGATCTTTTCACAGGGGTCCCCTAAGACCATCAGAAAACACAGATATTTACCTTACCATTCATAACAGCAGCAAAATTACAGTTATGAAGTAGCAACAAAAAGACTTTTATGGTCAGGGATCACCACAGCATGATGAAGTGTATTAAAAGGTGCAGCATTAGGAAGGCTGGGAACCGCTGGCTTAGCACATGCAGTCTTGGCTTCTGTCTTCAGCACAAGAAAATACATAGGAGGGAAGCCTCGCAGCTGGGTTCAGAGCATCCAGTCCCTCTCTCCTGGCCGCACAGCTCTGCTGACTGTGCTGCGAAGCATCTAAGCCCTCCCTCGTCTGTGGGTATTTAGGACACTTCCAATCCGCTGCTGCCGCCACACAGAGTGCCTCAGCAAACAACCTTACACAGAGCCATATATCACTTTTCGTTCGTGACAAGCATCTAGAGGACACATTCCTAGAAGAACACACCAGGTACAAGGGTGTGTGGCTTTGGAATTCAGACATTCTCACAAGAGTTCCCAAAGCGTCTACAGGGTCCCTGTACTGTGGCCTCAGAGTAGCTGTGGAACATGCTACCCTTTGGGGGTGAAAGGTCATGTCGAGCTTTCCCTGGCATTTGTGTGGTGACGTCTCATTTGTCAAGAGACCCTTTCCACCCTCCTTTTGTGTTGTTTATCTCTGCTCACTTTTGATGTCTTTGTCAATTTTTTTTTCTTGTTGGGTTGTAAGAGCTCTTTATATATGGGGAAACCGATCCTTATGTTTCTTTTGTGGCTTTGGGCTCTTCTGGGGTTTGTGGACGGAACTGTGAAGTTCTGGGTATCAAAGGGATGGACACCATTTTTCTCTAGGTATTTTTTTTTGGTAGTGTGTGGAAATGCTCTTTCACAGTCCAGCTTTCTGTACAAGTAAGATCTCGCTGAACCAGTGGATAGAAAGTCACCTCGCCCCGCTGGCTGGGCCCCTGGTCAGTCTGCAGAAATCATGTGAGTGGCTCTGAGCCTGGGGTCCCACATGTGCCCAATGAGAGAAAGCCCACCCCTCTCAAACTGTTCTAGGCTTCTTTACCCTCATCTCAGGAAAGACAACTGTCATGGCGCGTCTGGCCCTGTCTATAGGCAACCTTGTCAAGGAGGCCCATGTACGATGTATGTGTGTGTGTGTGTGTGTGTGTGTGTGTGTGTGTGTGTGTTGTGAGTAGATGTGTGTGCAGGAGCCTGTGTGCAGGGAGCAGATAATAATAATAATAATATTTAAAAAGCCAAAGGCAAGCTGGGCCTGATGGCAGACATCTATAGTTCTGTTACTCAGGGTAAGAAGACAGGAGGAGGAGGAAGAGTGAGGCAGATGAGGAAGAGGAAAGGGGAGAAGGTAGCAAAGAGGTAAAAGAGAGGGAGCGCTTTCTTTTCTTTGTTGGGACCCTGTCTGATAAACCACAGGGCAGACAACTTTGCCTTTCCGGAATGACGTTTGCAGTTGCACACCACTACATAATAAGCTCAGGTACCCTGCTGGCTCCCTTTGGACCCCAGGGTATGTGCCACCCTGGAGCAGGGTGGGGTGCCTTGGTGACTGGCTTCACAGGCCCTCCTCTATAACTTCTCAATAGGGTTCGGGGGGGGGGGGAGGCGTGTCAGGGATGTATGTGTATGTGCTTCCTGCCAGAACTGATGTTCTTCTTGAGGATGGGCTAAGGGATGAATCATGGGGTGTGCCCGTTAGGTATGAAACTGCTCTGCAAACATGTGTACAACATACATAATGTCTACACTGGAGCATTCTCTGGGGTACACATGTCTGCTGGTGACATGATTCAGGAGAATGGGAGAGGAAGGGAGGGATTGGGGGTGGAGGGGATAAGACAGACAGGAGAAAGCCAGCAGAAGCCAATTTCCCTCCTGCCTCATCCCTGTGGCTCTGGCCTGGGGTTAGCTTTGTGGCCTTTCCAGCTTGAGGGGTGCCTGGCTTTTTTTTTAAGACCCTGGGAATGAGGGTCTCCTTTTCAGTGTGTGTGTGTGTGTGTGTGTGTGCATTAAGGGGTGAGAGTGGGCGTACAGGACAGGCAGGCTAAGTAAGGGGCAGCGTTTGCCAGCAGGGATGGCTCCTGGAGAAGTCATATGCCAGAATGTTGGGAGGTGGGGGACAAACGGTGCAACAATCTGTGTTACTGACAGCTAAGTTCTGAAAGGCCCAGCAAAGGTGACCCTAAAAAGCGGGCTTTGGGCCTTCAGTCCCCAGCCAGGTTTTCTTGAGGTCTGAGTGCCCTGAGCAAGGGTAGACCCACAGCTCTGTCCTTGACCACCATGTTCTGTGTCCAAGAATCCACCGCAAAGACGATAGACCCTCCTCTACCTTCCGTCCCTACTGAAATCTCACTCCTCAGGATTCCAAAGGGAAAATGGGGTTGGGAGAAGCCTAGGGTCCAGCCAAGTGTGGGCTGCCTGCCGGTGCCGCAGGCTGGATGGAGTTTATAGCCTCCTGAAGAGTCGCAGGACAGGCCACAGCACCGGAGGTTGGAGACGCCCATCCTGGTCGTCAGGTCTCTCTGCTCCAAGCTTCACTCTATTTCCATGCCGGTCCCTGGTGGTCTGGCAACCCAAGGGGCGAGTCCCGCCACGAGCCTCCCCTCTCCCCTTACTATGGATACTTGGCTGCACTCTGCGGCTCCAGCCCCCTCGCCCTGCCTTCGTTGGCATTGCCTCCCGAAGCCTGGCTCTTGAGAGTGCTCCAGCTAGGAGGAGGCGTCCAAAAAGGGTTGCACCCACTCTCTGCCCAAAGGGGGGTCCTTCAGCTCCCGCCAGCGCACGGAGGCTCGGAAGCTGTGCGCAAGGCCTTAACCCGGCGAGGGCGCTCTTGAATCTGATTTTGATTTTTAAGCCAATGACAAAGCTACCGGCTAGGGAAGGGGTGCGGTAGGGAGTGGGATACCAGCGGGATCCCCCAATGTTCCCGGAACCATGAAGGGGGCAGGGCAGACTGCCCCTTGGATACCCGGAGAACACACATACCCCCCCCCTCCATCTCACACACACACACACACACACAC
>JADRCD010206240.1:0-45730 GCA_019843815.1 Montemys delectorum | reverse complement strand
CAGGAGCTGCGGCCCTCAGGAGCTGCCTTCCCTCTTCTGGCCACTAGAGGGTCAGCTCTCCCTGTTTCCCTGCTGGCTTCCAGCTAGGCCTTTGAAATCATCCCGGTCTCACCCTGGGCTCTCTGGAGCCGGGCCCTCACTTCCTCCTAGCAAGAGGTGCACAGACCCACCCCTTGAGGTGTACATCTAGTTATCCCTGCATTCCCTGACACAGCACTTGGTAGGCACTTAGTTGGAAATAGTTTGAGCCTTTAATATAGTATATAGTAGGTTTTAAGTAACATTTAAAATTCAAACCCAAGATTGAAATCTTTGCTTCAAAGGACACTATTCATAAAGTGTTGGAGGAGGGATGAAAAGATATTGTCCATAGAAAAAGAGAAGATATCATCTCTGAAAAAGGTCTGGTATAGGGCTGGAGAGATGGCTCAGCAGTTAAGAGCAGTGACTGCTCTTCCAGAGGTCCTGAGCTCAAATCCCAGCAACCACATGGTGGCTCACAACCATCTGTAATAAGATCTGATGCCCTCTTCTGGTGTGTCTGAAGACAGCTACAGTGTACTTATGCATAATAAATAAATCTTTAAAAAAAAAAAAGGTCTGGTATGCAAAATATATAGAGAACTATTTTGGCCTTTAAGAGATTCTGGGGGCTGAGAAATGGCTGTCCATGATGTGTGCCAGTGTGGAGCCCTATGTTTGAATCTCCAGAACCCTTGTGCAGTCTTTATCTACAACCCTAGTTAGGGAGAGGGAGGGCACATTTCTGCAAAATTCCCAGGGTTCACTGACCAGGTAAGCCATGAATTGATGAGCACAGGTTCAGTAAGAGACCTCACCTATAAGAATAGTGTATGTGTGCTGGGCATGGTGGCACACGCTTTAATCCCAGCACTTGGGAGGCAGAGGCTAGTGCATCTCTGAGTTCTAGGCCAGCCTGGCCTACAGAGTGAGTTCCAGGATAACCAGAGCTATAGAGAGAAACCCTGTGTGGGGAAACCACAATAATAACAAAAAAGACTAATGTGTAGTGTGACTAAGACACTCAACCCACATGTATGTGCTGATCTACACATGCACTGACACACACAAGCCCATATAGCACACATAAAAACAAGTTATACAGTGGACAAAGGATTTCCCCAAGGAAGATATACAGATAACCAGTAAGTACACAAAATGACGCCTTTTCTATTACTATTAATTACTTTTAAATTAATTACTATTAAACCCAGGGAAATGTAAGAGAAAGCCATGGTAAGGTGCTGTTTCATTCCATTAAGGTGGCTGTAATCAGAAAGACAATAGCAAGTGTTGACAAAAACATGAAAAAGCTGGACCTCTTCTCTAATCTCTGAGAATGTAAAGATAATGGCTACTTTGGTAAACAGCTCTGTTTCCAAGAAAACATAAGTAGGTCTTTTCAGGTTGGTTTTTTTTCTTTTGATTTATTTATTTATTTATTATATATAAGTACACTGTAAGTCTTCAGACACACCAGGGCATCAGATCTCATTACAGATAGTTGTGAGCCACCATGTGGTTGCTGGGATTTGAATTCGGGACCTCTGGAAGAGTGGTCAGTGCTCTTAACTGCTGAGCCATCTCTCCAGTCACCTTGAGGTTGTTTTCTAATTCCTTTTCTTTCTGGTGTTGGGGATGAAATACAGGATCCCACAAATATAGGCAGTGCTCTACCCCTAAGCCACATCCCCAGCCTGGCAAGGGGAGCATAGATTTTATGTGATTTAATGATTCTTTGGATTTGAAGGCAGGTTTTACTATATAGTCTAGGCTGGCCTCAAACTTAACTATCAAGACAGCCTCCAAGTCACGTGTAAGTCCTCAGCTTTTAGCAGTCAGGGTTGCAAGCCTGTCACTGTGCAAGCTCACATGTCAGTGGCTCATCGGTTCTAGACCTAGAAGTATGTCTGCATAAAGAAATGGATAAAAACGCTCAGAGCTGCACTGTAGTCAAGAAATACAATCAAGCCAGGTGCAGGAGATGTAAGTAGTCTTACCTGACAGTAAGAAGGAACTAGGTTCTCATAATGTGCTGTAGTACAGATAACCTTTGGCTACATGCCACGTCACAGAAACCAAGCTCCAACTCACATGCTGTATGCTTCCATTCCTTTGAAATGTCCAGAATAGATAAATCTGTCGAGTCAGAAAGTAAAATTAGTCTGCAGCCACCCCCCATCCCCTGCCACTAATACACACTGTTTCTTTAAGTGGCGTCGAAGTGCTCTAAAATTAAGTAATGGCAAAAATTGCACAATAATCTGAATATGCTAAAAACCACTGAACTTCCTTTTCCAGAACTTTCTGTATTTTATTGACTGCAAATTTTCAGATCAAGAAGTTTAATTAACTGTAAATAGAATAAATACAGTAAAACCCTTGGGCTTTTGGTATTGTTTGTTTAGGAATACATCCATGATTAAAAGTAATAATAAAAACGTAAAATAATACTGAAGAGATGCCTGAGAGTTAGGTGCACTGCTCCTGGGTTTTGGTTGGCTGGTTTTTGTTTTGTTTGATGTCGCCCTGGCTGTCCTGGAACTTGCTCGCGTACAGGCTGGCCTCAAGCCTCTCAAGGTGTGTGTCACCACTCCTGGCCTCACTTGCTGAGAGGACCCTGGTTCAGTTCCTAGTTCACAGATCACATTCGCACAGTACTTGTGGAGGCCAGAAGAGGGCATCAGATTTCTGTGCTGTAGTTACAGACATGAGCTGCCATGTTCATGCTAGGTCCTCTACAAGAGCAGGCAGTGCTCCTAAGCTGAGCTGTCTCTCCAGCTCCCAGTGAGCAAACCTCTTTCTTTCTTTCTTTCTTTCTTTTCTTTCTTTCTTTCTTTCTTTCTTGAGAATTTCATATGTGAGTACTATGTCATTTCTAGCCCTCCTACCTCCAGTTTCACCTATGACTCCCCCACTCACTTCCAAGTTCATGATCTCTTCTTCTAGGATTGTTATTGTTACCCTTACACGTACACAAACACATGCTTGCGGATATGATCTAAGCTCCTTAGTAATGCTCTTCTGCATATGGGACGGGCACTTCCCTACAGAAAGAACGCTGATTCTCCTCTCAACAGCCATTGTAAATGAATCTGGTTGGTTGATTGGTTGTTTCATTTGGGACAGGGTCTTACCATGTAGCCCTGGCTGATCTGGAACTCCTTATGTAGACCAGGTTAGCCTCAGGCTTACAGAGATCTGCCTACTTTTGCCTCCTAAGTGCCGAGATTAAAGGAATATGCCACCATACTCAGTGTCAATAAATTAAAATGGTAGTAGTAATAATAATAATTATAATAACAACAACAACAATAATAATAATAATTTGTGAAAGTAAAAGTTAACCATAATCCAAGAATGTGGTTACTACTGAGGAGGATCAAAAACAGCAAAACAAACAAACCCAGAAGTTTGTAGTTTAAATCAGAGAAGTTAATGTAAATTATAACTTGTTAATTAATTTTTAAAATTCAACTTTCCAAGCAAACACTTTCAGTTCAGATTAAGTCAGGATAAAAGTGAAGTATTTATCTATAACTTAACACTTGCTTCAAACCGGTTTGTCTGCAATTCTGTCTAGTTCTTTGCTAAACACTAATATGATTCGATGCACTCATATCTATGATTATATAATTTTCCCACCAACACTTGGTGTACATTTGGAATTGCATGCCTTCTATATGCCTATTGTATCAGACTCAGTGGCAAGTATTAGAGACCCGAGGAGGAATGAAAAATCAATTTCTGTCTTTTTTTTTTTTTCAAACCAAAGACTGTTTATTTTCAATTATAAGAGTACAATATTACTGTGGGAATGGAATAGCTAGAGGTATAGCCTATAACAAAGGCTTAAGAGCTGGCAGATTATCCTCCTAGCCAAGAGTTCTTGGTATAGTCTTCTCTTTGACTTTTATTGTCTTGTCTTTTGAGGTACTAGGGATGAAACTCTAGGTCTCTCAAATGCTAAGCAGGTGCTCTACACTTGACACTAAGCCCTCTTGGTTATCAATTTCTGTCTTTAAGCAATGGCCTTTGCTAGGCATGGTGGTTCAGAGAGATCTCTAAATTCAAGGCTAATGTGGTCTACAAAGTGAATTCCAGGACAGCCAGGGCTACAGAAACCCTTTAAGGCTTTGCTGTAGGCTTAGGCTCTTAGCTGATATAATTATACTTCTGTGGTCTTGACTGCTTTATCCTCCACACAGTGATGGGGATCTAACAGAAGGCTGTGCCTCTCAAGCCTACTCTCTTGAGCCACACTTATTGGCTCTTTCTTTGTTATTCTAAAGATATTCTTTCTGCCTGCTTAGCTTATCTCTGCAGAGCGCCCCCAAGCCACCATAGCGGTATTTAAATACAAGATTGATGTTTAGTTTAAAAAACCAAAAGATAGCAGGGCAATGGTGGCTCACGCCTTTAATCTCAGCACTTGGGAGGCAGAGGCAGGCGGATTTCTGAAAAAATAAAGAACCAAAAGATATTGGGCTGGAGAGATGGCTTAGAGGTTAAGAGCACTGATTGCTCTTCCAAAGGTCCTGAGTTCAATTCCCAGCAACCACATGGTTACTTACAACAATCTGTGATGGAATCTAATGCCCACTTCTGGTATCCCTGAAAACAGTGACAGTGTATGTACTCATATACATAAAATAAATAAATAAGTCTTTAAAAAAACAAAACCAAACCGGGCGGTGGTGGCGCACGCCTTTAATTCCAGCACTTGGGAGGCAGAGGCAGGCGGATTTCTGAGTTAGAGGCCAGCCTGGTCTACAGAGTGAGTTCCAGGACAGCCAGGGATACACAGAGAAACCCTGTCTTGGAAAAACAAAAAACAAAAAAAACAAAAAAACAAAAACAAAAGATAGGGCTGGAGAGATGCTTCAGTGGTGGTTAAAAGCACTTGTTGCTCTTGCAGAGGACCTGGGTTTGATTCCCAGCATCTACATGGCGTGTGGTCCACAACCATCTGTAACTCCAGTTTTAGGGAATTTGATACCCTCTTCTAACCTCAGACACTAGGCACACATGTGATACACATACATACATGTAGGCCAAATACTCACACATATATTAATAAATCCCATTAAAACTTTTCCTTTAAAAAAGAGGTTTACAAAACCATTTCTTCTGTATGCCAGATGTTCACTTGCCACAGTAGCAGGGGGAGTCTAGGTTACACACATACGTGTGTGTGGTCACACACATTGCAAAACGGGCTGTGGACTTCATCCGAGGGGCTCTACGTCGGATTTACCTCTAAAGTCTGCCCTTGTGTTTTGACACAATTCAGGTCATCAAGAAGAAGCTAGTGGGATCTGTGAAGGCCCTGCAGAAACAGCATGTGTCTCTGGACACGGTGGTCACCAGTGAAGACGGAGATGCCAACGCCATGTGCAGTGCCCTGGAGGCCGTGTTCATCCACGGCCTGCATGCCAAGCACATCCGTGCCGAGGCCAGCGGCGGTGGTAAAAGGAAGAAGCACAGTCACCATCAGAAGACTCTGCCCCAGCCTGCCTTCTGGCCCCTACTGAAAGCCATCACCCACAAGTGAGCTACATCAGGGAGGAGCTTCAGAGGGGCCTGGCGCCTCTCACTCAGTGACTGTAGGGCTGGACTTAAGGAAGGCTCGTCTCTAGACCTTGAGACGCTCCACTCATGTAGCGCCTGTGGCTTCCCCTCACCCAGCAATAACAGCCTTTAGACTCCGCTAGGCTGAGCCATGGACCTAGTGCGGAGTGCTGTGGCCTGAGGACACTAAAGTATCCCCTCTCCTTTTTTTTTTTTTTTTTTGTTTTTGTTTTTGTTTTTCGAGACAGGGTTTCTCTGTGTAGCCCTGGCTGTCCTGGAGCTCACTCTGTAGACCAGGCTGACCTCTAACTCAGAAATCCACCTGCCTCTGCCTCCCAAGGACTGGGATTAAAGGCGTGCGCCACCATGACCCACTGTTCCCTCTCCTTTTAACAGGACATGTTGCTGGCTTGCCTTTGAATATTTGAGTCTGTCTTCTAAACTTAAAATAATTTTTTAAAATTTTAATATGTGTAAATGTTTCCCTACATGAATGGCTGCACCATGTATTTGTCTGGTGTAGGGCACACAAGCCAAAAGAGGGTGCCAGATCCCTGGGAACTGGGGCTACAGATGACTGAGCCACCACGTGAGTGCTGGAAATAGAACCTGGGTCCTCTGCAAAAGCAGCCAGTACTTTTAACCAATGAGCCATTTCTCCAGCTCCTGTGTTCTAAACTTTGTGTTCATGATGAGGTATGCGTGGCATTTAGCCAAGAAGCCAGATATATTTCTGAATATTCATCCCAAGGCCCTGTCTTTGACCTTGTCCTTGGCTGCTTAGACCCTATGCTGATAGCTGGCACTGCCTCTGTAAAATATTAAATGCCACACTTAGCCTGAAGATCCCTTGTCAGTCTTTGGTCTGCCTTCTCGTACCTGCTTCTACTGTCCTGTCTTAGTTTTTTTAGCTGTCTTCTGAGTAACAGTAGGTTTCTTTGTTTTTAGTTTCTTTTGTTTTTTTTTTTTTATTTTATTTTAAGTTGATGTGTATGGATATGTGTCTGTGTAGTGTATGCCACATGCATGTGGATGCTCATGGAGTCCAGAAGAGGTAATCCGATCCCCTGGAGCTGGAGTTACGAGCACTTGTGAGACACTCAACATAAGTGCTAGGACTGGAACTCAGATCCTCTGGAAGCACAGCAAGTGCTCTTAACCACTGAGCCACTGCTCCAGTCCCAGAGAATGATCTTCTAGTTGTCTTTATATCCCGTTCAGTGTTTCCTTGGGTCAGTTAGCCAGTCAGTATGTACTGTGCTGAAGTTAAGTGGCGCTTAGCCACTGAGTCCGGAGGCCTTTGGGTACACTTCAGCATAGGACGAGTGACAGCAGAGAAGGGGGCTGTGTCAGACTGAAGCTTCGGGAACTGAGTTTGTACCTGGATCCGAGTGCGCCCTTCAGTGCCAGTTGCTCGAGACTGAGAGCATGTCTCAGTAGTCAAATGCTTGCCTAGTATGCACAAGCTCTGGCCTTATTCTCTAGGAATTGGGGTTGGACTCAGCAAATATGTCTTGGGTTAGTAGATGACAGCTGTAGCTCAACAGGAGGCTCAGCTTTCCTAAATTCCCGAGACATCGTTCCAGAATTTTTTGTGTCTAAATACGATCGTGTTTGCAGTACTTTATCACTGGTTCTTGCTAAGCAGTAGCTTGAACCTTGTCTGAGATTTGAAATAGTTTCTTGAAACACATCTGCTCTGTCCCCCTGCAGACACATTATCTCAGATTTGGAGCACCTGGTCTTCATCAACACAGATGTAGGCCGCTGCCGGGCCTGGCTGCGGTTGGCCCTCAATGACGGACTCATGGAGTGCTATCTGAAACTGCTCCTGCAGGAACCTGCACGGTTGTGCGAGTACTATCAGCCTACAGCCCTGCTTCGAGATGCTGAGGAGGCCGAGTTCCTCCTGAGCTTCCTGCAAGGACTAACGTCCTTGTCCTTTGAACTCTCCTACAAGTCGGCCATATTAAACGAATGGACACTCACCCCATTGTCTCTCTCTGGGCTTTGCCCCCTCTCTGAACTCGACCCTCTCACTACCTCTGGTACAGAACTACAACGGAAAGAGTCTCTGGATTCAATTTCCCATTCCTCGGGCTCTGAGGACATCGAAGTCCAGCACTCGGGCCATAAGATCCGCAGGAACAGGAAGCTCACTGCCTCTTCCCTCAGCCTGGACACAGCCAGTTCATCCCAGCTGTCCTGCAGCCTAAATTCTGACAGCTGCCTGCTCCAAGAGAATGGTCCCAAGAGTCCAGACCATTCTGAGGAACCCATGTCCTATGACTCAGATCTGGGCACAGCAAATGCGGATTACTCCGACAGGTCTCTGCAAGAGTGAGTACCTACCTCCCTCACCCTCACTCTGCCTTCCTGTCCATGTGACTGTCACCAAACAGTGGGACATAAAGAAGGCAAAGGAAGCAGGGCTCTCACTGTAACTGAGGAAATAGCACAGTGGGGAGAATGGATTGCTTTGGGGTTTTTTGAAATGGCTTTCCTCTGTAGCCCAGGCTGGCCTGGGACTCATCTGGTTCTCCAAAGTGCAGGCATTAGAGGTGTGAGCCACCACTCCCAGCTGGAGAGGAGATGTAGTACTCAGAGGTGAACTGAGTCTTCACTTTTCTGGGGTCATCTAGAAGGAAGGAGCTAATAGGTGAGAGAGTGTGTGTACAGCTTCCAGCCAATACAGTGTAGAGAGTGCAGAGGCAGAACACCTGGCAGGCACAAAACCTGAGCGAGCGGAGAGTAGTGAGTGTGGAGGAGCATGCAAAACACATTCCTGTAACTGGCTTGACCAGAGAGGGGGTGAGGCAGAGCTCCCAAGGCCCAACCCCCCCCTCCCCCCGCCCCCCCCCCCCCCCCCTCCCCTGACCTACACTCCCAAACCCCAAAGCTCTTGGATTTTTTTTAAATTTTGTTAATTTTTGTGAGACAGGGTCTTATACTGTAGCTCAGGCTGGCCAAAGACTTGCTCTAGGGCAGAGGCTGGCTTCGAACTCTTGATCCTCCTGCCTCCACCTCCACATGGGTTTCCAAGTTCCTAACTACATCAGTAACAGATACAGTGTGTTTTTACTTTATTTTCTGTTTAAAATTTCTTCATATTTCTTCCCTTTTCTACAAAAAGTGGGCTATGTATATTTCTGTATAGCTGGTGTGTCAGAGCCTCTTCCTTCTTTTCTGGTGTATATTGTTCCACACAGTGGATATTTGGATGACTCAGCTCCCAAAAGCACAAGAATTGAATGAAGAAAAACTGGTCTGCAGTTTCCACAAATGCTGTCTGTTAACACTCAGCTAGGAATGTCCCACAGGCTCATGGTCATGCTGGTGGAAGGTGTCACGGTTCTGGGTATTTGGTAACTTGTTGTTGAGTTATCCTCCTCCTTCGGTTAAGTCTGTGTTCCTTCCATCAGCTCATGTCTAGGATCTTTTCGCTACCACTGCACACCCCACAGCCCGGGATAGGAGAGATATGGGGGTAGGGCTCACAGAAGACCCAGTTTCCAGGACTGCCTCCACAATTTGCAAGCTGAGCAGAGAGAGAGAAGTAGACTGGACGTGGCCTGCAGACTCTTCCTGGCGAGGGCTATGCTATCAGTGAGAGAAGGGAGAATAAATAGGCAGAGGCAAAGCATGGTGAGCATACCAGGCAGGGGGAAACAGAGAGAACAGACAGGCATCTTCAAGAAGCGTTTGGGAGGAAGGGCTGGGGCGCTAGTGGACTTTGGAATGTGTAACAGGTACTTGTGACACTGAGACAGCCTGGAGGCCGGCATTGCTTTGTGCAACGACAGGATATGTCAGTTGGAAAGCCATATGTCCCTTCTGCCAGAGGTAAGGAAAATGACTCCTTTTGGCAGATGGAAACCAGCTTCACAACTTCCTGAAGAATGCTGGTTTTTATAAGTCGTCCTATAGTCAGGTTGAGCTCATTTCTGGATATTTGGACAGCCTTTTGGAGCTCAGGGAATTGGAGTTTCCTTTAGATCTGACAGTGAGCTGCTCATGTGAGAGTGGTCGGCTCCAGCGGTGGAGCACTGAGTCTGTGAGATTTCAGGTGTCAGGTGAGGAGTTTAGAGAGAGCACACTGGGGAATGACCCCAGGGAACCATCTCTGCCTTTTGAAGTACTAGGGTGGGGTGATATGGCATGACTTAGGCTAGCCTGCCTCTCTCAGGCTATCATGTGCCTTGGCCTTTATTTCTCATGAGTCCTATGACTGGAAGATTCCAGCACAAGGTCTGTGAATCAGTTACTGTCCACCCCGTCTAGGAATCACTGACATGGTTCTTGTGGGGAAACTCAGAGTTGAGGGTCAGGATGATATAGACAAGCACCAGACAATGATGTGAGTAACTGGAGCCCAGAACACACAGGCACATGCTCAGCCCCTACTGCTCTTCTCAGAGCTAGACCTTTAAGTTACCCTTTTTGTTGGGGAGGGATGCCATACCCACGTGTGGAGTTGGTTCTCTCCAGAGGATCAAAGTCAGGTCCTCAAGGTCGACAGCAAGTGCCTTTACTTGCTGAGCTGATTCTCTGGTCCAGCATTTTTCTTTTTAAAGATGGAGTCATGCTATGTAGCCTAGGCTAGGCTGGTCCTGAACTCTTGATCTTCCAGAGTTGGTTCACAGAAAAGCACTCCCACACCTGGCTTGAGGTTAGCCTGGAAGCTGCAGAGACCAGCATTTCTAAGTGTATGTTTGTATGTTTTAATAATAAAAGATCCCCAGCAGCACTTCAGTTGACTTTATTCTTTAATAATATTGAACATTTACGTTAACTAGGCATAAATACCCTGTCCTTAATGTTTCAACTCTTAAAGCATCTTTCTGCAGATTAAACAAAGCACAAAACTTGCTCAAATACTATAAGGGGTTCTGCTTAGCAAAAAGTAGATTGCGGCTTGCCCTGTGGGCTAACTGTCCTTTGGGTCTGAACTATAATTATGGAGGGATGTAAACTCAGCAGCTGAGCTGCCAGGGTTGTCCATGTACCAGGCTTCTGCCTGCTCGTCCTTCCTGACCTTGACAGGAGGACTAGACTGTAAAGGACGGTAAAGAGGAGGAGTCAGGATGTAAAGCACGTAGTGCCTTGGGGGAGGATGTCAAGCGTGCTGCATAGGTGGTTTGATTGTGTAATTCATTGCTACGTATGACCTGTGACATCAGTTCTCTCATTACTTGTCTTTGCATAAACGGCTGCAAAACGTTTTAGAATATGTATTTATTGAAAGTAATTTTTCATGCAGTATATTCTGATCATGGTTTCCTCTGCTGCAACTTCTCCCAGATCCTCCCAACTTCCCCCTGTACATCCTGACCTAGCTGTGTCTGGAAGACACTGTTTCTTGGCGTCATCCACTCCCTCTGGCTCTTACAGTCTTTCCACCGCACAGCTGTTAGTGTTTGTCAGATGTCTCTTAGCATTAGAGCTCACCTCTGGACTTTCTTCCATGGCCCTTACCTGCCAATGAGACAGAACAGTGGACCACAAGCATGAATGTCTGCTTGGTCAGGGGAACCCAAGCGCTGCCTGGCGTGACATAACTGCTCAATAAAGTGTTGTCTGCACACCTTACATGCATGCATGCATGCATATATACATACATACATGTGTGTGTGTGTATGAACACATGTGTACATATGAACAAACAGGAGACTAGGGAAGTGGCTTAGTTGTTAAAGAACTTGCCTTACCTGAATTGGATCCTCAGAACCCATGTTGGAAAGCTCTGGGAGTAGCACTTGGTTGGCAGAGGCGGGCAGATTTCTGAGTTCGAGGCCAGCCTGGTCTACAGAGTTCCAAGACAGCCAGGGCTACACAGAGAAATCCTGTCTCGAGAAAAACAAAACAAAACAAAACAAAACAAAAGCTCTGGGAGTGATGGTGCCTGTTTGTAATCCCAGTGCTCCAAAGGCAGAGACAGGTGGACCCCTGGGGCTCACTGGCTAGGCTAGCTCGGGGCTGATGAGAGACTCTGTCTCTAACAAGGTAGCTGATGTTTGAGGAATGACACATGAGGGTACCCTCGGGCCTGCACACAGACTTGTCCTTGCACATACATAATCTCTTTATCTCACACACCAAAGGGAAGGAGGAAGAGGAGGAGAGCTTAGCATCTCCCACTCCCTGGAAGTCACATTTGGAGATTTTGGTGTCTTGGCTTTTTGGTTTTTTTCTTTTTGGTTGGGGAGACAGTATGGAGGCTTGAACTTAGAGCTCATTTACGCTTTTCAGTAGTAGCTCTACTACTGAAATATATCCCTAGCCTGCCTTTGATTTTTTTTTCTCTTTGTCCTTTCACTTTTTTTTTTGAGACGAGTTTCTCCGTGTATCCCTCGATGTCCTGAAGCTCACTATGTAGACCAGGTTAGGCTTGAACTCACAGATCTATGTCCAATCTTTTCATTTTGAGCAGGGTCCCCCTAGGCTCACCTTGAACTCACCGTAATGTTCAAGTCAGAACTAAGGGTCCTCCTGCCAGGGCAGGTATGAGCAACCATCCCAAGCTTCTCCATCTCTTTTTTTATTCCTTGTGATAGCATCTCACTTTGTAGTGTTGGTTGCCCTTGGAACTCATTATGACCAGGCTAGCCTTGAGCTCAGAGATCCAGCTGCCTCTGCCTGCCAAGTGTTAGGATCAAAAAGCCTTGGACCACCATTTCCAGCTTGATAGTTATCCTTTGACTCATGCCCCCTCCATCCACAGTAATAATAATAAAGAATTACATGTTTTTTAATAATTTCACTTTGGCATTTTCATATATATATGTGTGTGTGTGTGTGTGTGTGTGTGTGTGTGTTTCAATCACATCCCTCTTCTCTCTTTTTCCTGGCTTCCGCTTTTTCCTGGCTTTCCGCCTTTTCCCATACACCACCTTGTGATTTTCCCTCTGTTTTCACTGTCTTTAATCCTAGATCCGATGTGTGAGAGAAAATACACAATGCATGTCTTCCTAAGTGAGCTGCCTGCAACTTCAGGAACTGGATTCTTCCCAGGTGGAGGGCAGGGACCTGGAAAAATAGGGTTCGAAATTCGGGAGGAATAAATGAAACCAAGACAAATATTCTGATCAAGGTTCAAACTTTACTAGGGGAGTCAGGTATATATATGAAGTACAGACAGGATAGCAAGTCTCTAGGTTCCATGATATTTGCATAACGTAAACATTGCAGTAAATCTCTGGCCAGTGTCTCAATCGTAAGCCTTGGGCCTTCTAGTAGCCCTGTAGGTGGACTTCTAAGCTGCTGCTTCGAAGAGAAGTGACAGTCCACAGAGAGCCTTTGTTTAGCTCCCCAGGTGGGGTAGTGGCTTCCAGGTGGAGGCAAGGCAGATGGCTTGGCTAATGGGGGCGATTACACCTAAGGTGTAGTTCTCTTAACATGACTGTCCCATTCACTTTCCTGTAGATGGTGCAGTTTGTTCTTGTTTACAGCTGTATGTCTACCATGTCTTCCTTACCCAGTCATCTGTTGGTGACTGGCTGATGACTTGTTGTCCACGGTGCTGCACAAAGTGAGTCCTTGGGATCTACCCAGGAGCAGTATGGCTGGTGGGATATAATTGTTCTATTTTGTTTTTTGAGGTGCCCCGTACTGATTTACATAGTCCTGTACTAACAGTATGTAAAGGCTCCTTCTCACCCATGTCTGCCACTTATTTATATGTCTGTGTACCACATGTGTGCAGTGCTAGCAGAGGCCGGAAGAGGGCACCATAGCCCACAGATCTAGAGTTATAGGCCATTGTGAGCAACCATGTGAGTAATGGGAATCAAGCCCTGGTCCTCAGCAAGAGCCACCCGCGTTCTTAGCTGCTGAGCCATCTCCCGAGACTCCCACCTGTCTTGTTTATGAAGATGAGATACCAAGCTCATACATCATAAAATTCGCCTTTGTTTTCCTTTCAGATTTTTGAGGCAGGATTTTTCCATGTAGCCCTGACTGACATGGAACTCACTATGTAGACCAGACTAACCTCAAACTCATTACAATCTTCCTGCCTCTGCTTCCTAAATGCTGGGATTACAGGCACAAGCCACAAAATGCACAGTTACAAGACCATTAGTGTATAACTCAAGGACATTTTTATTGCCATGGAAGGAAAAGGCAGTGCATTGCCGTTTGCTCTGTCTTTGCCTGTTCTGGACACTTTGTATAAACAGAACCATGTAATATGTGGCCCTTTGTAGCTGGTTTCTCATACTTGATTTAATTTCAGATTCATCCACACTATAGCATGCATCATGTCTGAATAATATCCCATTTGCTACATCTGCCACCGTGTGTCCATTCTCCAGTTAGTGAACTGCTCTTTGCTTTTGACTGTCAAGGCAAAGTGCCATGAACAATCATGACCAAATTTTATCTGGGCATGTTTTGATTTTCATAGGTGTAGACCTGGAAAAGAGTTGCATGCAACTCTGATTAATTTTCTGAGGAGCTACCAAACTGCTTTTTATAGCGACGGTACCATCTTATATTTTGTACTATTGACATAGATGAGCTAATTCCTTGGTTGGGAAAGAGAGGTAGAGGGAGGAAACTCAGGTTCAAGGCCAGCCTTGGCTAAATAGCAAGTGTGGGGTCCCGTCTACAAGAAATAAACTTTTAAAAAGTTATTTTTCCCAAATCTTTGCCAGTACTTGTTAATCTCTCTCTCTCTCTCTCTCTCTCTCTCTCTCTCTCTCTCTCTCTCTCTCTCTCTCTCTCTCTCTCTTTTTCTCTCTCTCTCTCTCGTAGCCATTCTAGCTAAAATGAAATAGTGAATCTTTATGGCTGTTTCCCATTTCCCTGGTGGTCTGTGATGCTGACCATTTCTCATGTACTTCCTGGAGATATCTTCACAAAAGTATTTTCAATCTCTTTGCCCATTTTCACTTCAGTTATTTGTCATTTTATTGCTGAGTTGTAGGAGTTCTTGATATATTCTGGGTATTGGATGATACAAGGGTTTCCCCTAGTGTTATGAGTTCTCATTTCTTTCTTCTTGCATATAATAAATAGGCAAGTGCACTACCAACTGAACTGTATACCCCAGCCCTCCCTCTCTCTTCTCTTGGGGTGTGTCTGTGTCTGTGTGTGTGTCTGTCTGTCTGTGTGTCTTCTGTCTGTCTGTCTGTGTCTGTGTGTGTGTCTGTGTGTGTGTGTGTGTGTGTGTGTGGTGGTGGTGGTGGTGGTAGTAGGGTTTTTTTTTTGTTTTGTTTTGAGACAGGGATTCACTTTATAGCCTGGAACTTACTGTGTAGCCCAGGGTGATTTTAGAATCAGTCTTCCTGCAGCAGCCTCTCAAATTTTAGAACTCAGGTGTGTACCACCCCGTGGATATATTTTATGAATCATAAAAGTTTGATTTTCTGCAGGCATGGGGGTGCATACTGATAATTCTGTCATTCAGGATGCTGAGGCAGAAGAGTCAACCTGAGTTACCTGGCAAGTTTCTGTCTCACACGAAAGTTTTTCCTTTTGATGAAGTCTAGTATATTATTTTGATTGGTTATTTGTGGTTTAGATGTTACATCTAAGAATTACCTAACTTAAAGATATATTTATACCTATATTTTCTTCTAAGATTTCTTTTTTTTTGGTTTTCCGAGACAGGGTTTTTCTGTATAGTCCTGGCTGTCCTGGAACTCACTCTGTAGACCAGACTGGCCTCGAACTCAGAAATCCACCTGTCTCTGCCTCCCAAGTGCTGGGATTAAAGGCGTGCGCCACCACCACCCGGCTTCTTCTAAGAGTTTTATAGGTTCAGCTCTTATTTAGGTCTTTAATGCATTTGGCTACTTGTTTATGTGGTGTGAGATAGCAGCCCAGCTTTATTCTTTTCCATGTGATTGTCCTCTTTTCATAGCACCATTTATTGAAAAGTCTGTTCTCTTACCCACTGAAGTGTCTTAGTGTCTGTGTGAAAGTCACTTGTTTATAATGGAATGGGTAGGTGATGGCTGTTGACTCCATTGTCTTGGAATGTAGGTGGGATTGGGGTGGTGTAGGTAAGAGCCAACTCTGGTTTCTGTGACCAGGCAAGTACTTTGCGTGCTAAGACTCTTTCCATTAAGGGGAGCTTACTCCATCTAAGCCAATGGGGCCAACTCATGCCATCTTTGGGCTCCAGTCAAAAGCTTTGTTGCTTTTTGAACCAGTATTTATCCATAGCATACTTATTTTGTAAGTGAAAGAGGAGATAACAAATAGTTTATTTTAGAAAGGGAACTTGGATTCCCAGAAGCCCAGGAGAGGGAGGAGCAGTCACTAGCCAGGGCACATTCCAGAGGGCCCAGAAGTATGTATGTATACAAAGGTAGTAATGTTGACTCTCTGTGACCCGTCAAAGAAGACAAGAGGTAGTAACCCCACAAGGATACTTTAGTGAGCTACACCCTGTGTGCTTGTGCACTCTTCCACACCACTTGGGAAATCACTGAATCCCAGCAGTGATTTGGGGGACAGGAAGCTTCTCTGTCTAGTCAACCTTGAAGAGGCCCTTACACCCCCCTGCAGTCCTGGTGTTCCATAACTGTCCTCACCTCATCCATTCCCTGTCTCAGACCAGACTTTTGGGGCCTCAGCTCTTAGCTATTGAGGAACCCACTCTGAGACACCACCTGTTCAGGAGGTACTGCCACAGATGAGGGGAGCCATTGACCATACAACCATGTTTGGCCAAGCAGATCCCCAGGCCCACAGAAGTTAGCTTCTTCAGAATGGAGTCAGTTTTCGCTCACATGAGATTCTCGTGTCTGCCATGTGAATGTGCCACCTGAGATGGGCCCCCAGTTTACCTGCCTGCCCACTGTGCCCATGTCCGAGCCACAGTGAGGAATTAGAGAGGATGGCTATGTGGGAGCCGAGGAAAGCAGAGAGAATCTGAGAGTGCTGCTTTGTTTGCTTTTGATAATCAGCAGCTTTTCGGTTTTACCACTGCTGCAGTCACCGTGGGCATCCTAGCCATCAAATGGTCACAGTGGTCTCTTTGTTTCTGTTTGTCTGTTTTCAAACTTCTAGGGTGTTGTCAGAATTCAGCAAAGCCCAGGTAAATTCTGCGCCAAGCAGCAGACCAAGCCAAGAGCCAGACTCCCCCATGTTCCAGACCCCCCTGTCCCTCCACAGTCTAGCTACCAGCACACACCTGCACTTTGAGGGATCTGAAGAGCTCTTTCCTGCCCACACATCCTCTGGGACATCAAGCGGTGGCCACAAGCATCAGCTACTACTCCAGGAGACCCCAGACGTGCAGCAGCTAGGCACTGCCCAAGCTGGCCCTGCACAGAGCACTTCAGACCAGCAGCCTTCTAGTCCCGTAGGCGGAGCGGCTGGCCAAGGGAGTGGCCCTTGGAAGGCTCTGGAGTATGGCAGACTTGGACCGAAGCTTGTGGTTTCCTCCCCTACGAGTCCGGTGAGTGTGAAGGCTGTTCAGGGGAATCTCGGAAATAACTCTAAGCTAAAGTTTGCCCATCTCGTGACCCAGAGTGGTTCTACCAGCTTATTAACATACCTGTCCCTGAGTGGGCAGTGTTAATGGTGTGGTAATGATAAACTAATGTGTCTTGGGTGTCAGTAGTGGAGATGAGCCAGGCTTTATGCTGATTGAGTCCCATAAATATTTCCCCTTGTCTTCACAACCAATCCATGAAAAAGGGATTCCTATCTGATATCACACTCTGCTTGGATTTTTGTTGTTTTTTTATTTTTAAGACTGGTCTCGCTATGTATCCCAGGTTGGCCTCTCATGTGTGATCTTTCAATACTGCCTTGGTCTCCCAAGTGTTGGCATTACAGGCAGGCACAACACTGTTCCAATTTTAATTATCACCATTTATGAGTTTAGACTCTTGGAGAAGCCGTTTCACCTGCCTGAAACTTGACTTTCTTTTTAATACTTAAAATCAATTTTTCATAAAATCCTGACTGTGAAATACTTACTTTCAACATGAACCAGTTTGTGAACTTTGTGGTCAGATGTGGCAGTCACTACACCAACGACGGCTGTTGGACACTCAAATATGTCCTGTCCCCAGATGGTCATGGTCATGCATACCTGTAATTTCAGTGCTCTGAGGCAGAAGCAGAAAGATCGTGAACTAAAAGCTCCAGAGTGAGATGCTGTTTCAAAAAAAAAGAAAGAGAAAGAAAAATGTGGCCAATCTAGATTTAGATAGCACAGTTAAATTGACTTACTGGGGTATATTCACACACCATATTATTAGGAGTGTAATTCAGTGCTCTTAGTTTGTTTGGGTTATGTAGCTATCACTACAATCTAACCTTAGAACATTTCATTTAAATGAAACGTTGTTAGCAGTCATTCCCTCACCCTCAGATAACATCACTACTTAGTCTCAATAGACTTGTCTGTTCTGGAAAATTCATATAAACAGAACTCAATAGCATGTTTTGGGGTGTGGCTTCAGCTATTTGTGTATGTGCGCATGTATGTGGAGGCCAAAGCTATGCCACTTCATCCGTCTTTGAACGTGGGTGCTGGTGACCTTCCATTAGGTCCTCGTCTTTGTTTGGCAAGCATTTTACTGACTGAGCCATCCCCCATGCCCCTAAGCATTATATTTTAAAAATTGAGTAAGTGTGGTGGCTCATGCCTGTTATCCTGTAACATAGGAGACAGAGGCAGGAAGATCATGAGGCCAACTTACTCTTCATGACAAGACCCTATCTCAAAAATAAGACAGCAAAAAGGTTCACCCATGTTCCAGCATGTATCAGTTCTTCATCCCTGCTACTACTAAGAAAGAAATACCCTGTGGTATTTTTCACTGTGTGACTAAGTCATGTGGTATTTATGTGTTGGTGGGCATTTTAATTATTAGCACTTCTTGGTTATTACAAATAATGTTATAAGTGTGGTGTACAGGATTTCATACGGGCATATGTTTTTAATTCTCTTAGACACATAAAATTCTATTAATAGAATTTTGGATCATATAGTAACTATTTAACTTTTTTGTGGACCTGCCAAATTGTTTTCCAAAGCAGCTGCCCTAGTTTACATCTCCACGAATGTATTTCCAGCCTCCTCACCAACAGTTGTAATTACCTAGTTTCAAATGAGTCTGTTATTACAGCCGCCCTGGTGGATGAGAAGGGCTCGTTCGTGGTGTTTTTATTCTGTGTACAGCTGTGACGAAGGAATACCTTTCACTTGCTTGTATAAGGCCATTTTATCTTTTATGAGACACCATCACATTTTATTTTGCTTTAATTTTTATTTTATGTGCATGGGTGTTTTGCATGCATGTATGTATGTGTACCACAAGCATTCCTGGTGTCCACAGTGCCAGAAGAGGGCACTGGATCCTCTGAAATTGGAGTTACAGGTGATTGTGAGTTGCCATGTGGGTTCTGAGAATCAAACCAGGGTCCTCTGAAAAGCAGCCAGTGCTCTTAACTACTGAGCCATTTCTCTGGCCCATTCTTAAGTTGAATTCGGTGATTTTTTTTTTTTTCCTGATTTTTAAGACAGGGTCTCTTATAGACTATGCCGGTCTCAGACTGGCCATGTACCAAGCCTAGAATGACTTTACATTTCTGGTTCTCTTGTTTTCACTTCCCTGTGCTTAATGTGAGGTCATCGTCAGCCTGTTGTTTACTTATTTATATTTATTGATTGAGTGATATATAAATGTGCAGTGTATATGTGGCCACTTGAGCTTGCTACAGCACACCAATAGAGGTCAGAGGACATCTCCTGGGGTTGGTTATCTCCTTCCACCATGTGATTTCTGGGGATCAATCTCAGGTCACAAAGCTTGGCTGAGAGCACCTTACCCACTGAGCTGCCTCTCTGAATCCAATTTATATTTTTCTATGTGGACATATGATTGATATAGCTCAGTGCATTGAATATGACCATAGAATTGTGGACTTCTTTAATGGGGTCAGACTCTCTGTTTTTACCATTCTGTTTGTTTGTTTTGTTTTTTCAAGACAGGATTTCTCTGTGTAGCCCTGGCTGTCCTGGAACTCACTCTGTAGACCAAGCTGGCCTCTAACTGAGAAATCTGTCTGCCTCTGCCTCCCAAGTGCTGGGATTAAAGGCGTGCCTCCCATCTGTTTTTACCATTCTGAAGATGGTTCCAGAGGTGCTTCTGGAAGATGTATTTCATGAGCCTTGAAGAGTCTAACCAGGCAATGGGGAAGCTATCCTGAAGCTTAGAGGGTCCGCAGCTTCTGCCTCAAACTACAGAGAGGAGGGTGCTTTTTAAGAGGTGGCTGCCTGTGTCCCACCTCGGCTCCCAAGTGTGGCCTTGACCATACTGACCAAATTCACCCTTACCCGGGATCTGGCTTCTGCTGTTTTGTCTCAGACATAGTACCTCGTCAGGGTCCTGGAGCTGATGGTACAGGGTAGCTAACTTGTCAACAGAATTCTTCCACCATCCACAGTTTTGACCCTTGAGCTTCCTTATCTGCTCCCTAGATGAGGCAAGCTCCTCACAGTGTCCAGCTTTTTTTATTTTAAGATTTATTTATTATTATATCTAAGTACACTGTAGCTGTCTTCAGACACACCAGAAGAGGGCGTCAGACCTCATTACAGATGGTTGTGAGTCACCATGTGGTTGCTGGGATTTGAACTCAGGACCTTCGGAAAAGCAGTTGGTGCTCTTACCCATTGAGCCATCTCTCCAGCCCCCGTGTCCAGCTTTTACAGTAGCTGTCCCCTGTGCCCCTTCCTGACCAACTCCTGTGCCTCAGTGCTGACTGCTGACCCAGCTGCTAACCCCCAGGTCTAAAAAGCACCATCCTGAGACTGTCCCAGTTTTCTGCTCTACCCTATATATCGCATACACCACTCCCTCCTTAGCTGCCTTTGTTGTTGATGGGGGAAGTCTAGTCACCATCAGCTTTTAAAATCCTGAGAGCCATTCAGTCTTTCTTTTTCAGAAGTGTTCTTTGTAAAGCATTGCCTGTGAACCCAGCATTGTGATAGGTGCTAGGGAAACAGTGATGAAACAGGCCAGACAAGAGCCTTTGGAGACAGTCACCAGATTAGAGAACTGATGGTGTACATTGTAATTACACTAGTGCTGAGTGCTGTAGAGGAAGGGTGCAGGGAGCTCCTGGGGTGACTAAGCCCGGCCTAGTCACTGTCCCACATACTCTCTGCCTGTGGCAGGGGGTCCCCTTTTGCAGTTGCACATGCAAGCATAATGAGAACGGTGAACAGAAAGTCCAGGCTTTGGAAAATGGTCCAGAGACCATTATATTCCTTAGCCATAGCCTCCTGACACCTAATGACGAAGACAGCATTCTACTGACTTAGATCCCTAATGGCAGATGCTGCTCTGGTATAGATCCCAGATCAGCGGGGATCTCCTCACAGTTTGAAGGAACAGAGCCAGCCAGATGTGGGTCCCTGAACAGGCTTATGTGGGAGGGTGGCAGAAAGAGGCGAGAGAAAAGGGGAAAAAGGGTGATTATGCGACTGCCAAGACCCATTACTGCTCAAGTATTCTTTCTCTACCTCCTCCGTGAGGCAGATACACCCTCAGTGCTCTCTCACTGGAACCTGCCCCCCATCTCCAACACAAACTCTGCTTCTCACTGTTTCTCACAGAGCCTTTCTCTAGAGGGTCATCCCCCAGTGGCTGTGTGAGGTAAGTGACTCTGAACATTTCTTAATAGTCTTCTCCTTTTCAGTGGCTAGAGAAGCAAGTCTCCCTGACCTGTGAGTCCACAGCTGCCTTGATCCCTTCAGGTCCTCCCACCCACCTCTGTTGTTTTACATTGAAGACACTTGGATAACTGGGAGTTAGTCCCTTGGGCTGGCAAGATGGCTCAAGGAGTCAAAATACATGACATGCAAGTCTAGCAACCTCACTCAGTTGAGTCCCTGGAGCCCATACAAGGGTGGATAGAGAACTGACTCCAGAGTTGCTCACATGCTTGTGCCTAAACTAGTAGTGATGAAAACAATCTCCTGTATTTTACGACTCAATGGTGTCCGTTTTTGCTTGACATCAAAGAAAATGATAATTCAGAACACCCTAGTTTATAGGATGGGGGTGAGCAGAGAATGTCACCGAATAGAGTGATGTGCTATCTAGGCAGTGAGGGGATCTGAGCTGGGGGCTTGTAAAGATGCTTCCAGGGGGTGCCTGGTGGGATCCTAAGCAATAGTGTCCTCTCCTACTAGGGCTGATACAGGGCAGGATCACCGGGTATGTGTGAGGTCACCAGAATGGCCAAGTGACTCTCAGGAGCTATTTCTCACACCTATTTTCCTCAGGGAATCATCCAGGTCTTGGTGAGCCAGACAAGCTTCGTTTAGACCAGTTTTACATGGTCCCTAGCAGGCACCCTGCCTGACACATCATCCTGTCCCTAGTAGAAGGAAGCACGTGCCTGCTCTGAAAGTAACATGCAGAGGCCCCGGGAGCCCAGTTCTGGAAAGCTCCCCCTATGCCTGAATCAGAACTTGTCTCTCTTGATTTCAAGAGTTTTGTCACATCTGAATTTTTAAACTGTCTAAACCAACCCCTCTGACACACAGCCGTAGCCTGAACCCTCCTCCCTGTCTGTACCAGCAGGAAGGGCAGTCTTGGTTTAGGGGTTGGAAATAGCAATGTCAGAGCTAGATTGGTAGCACTTACCAGAGCAATGGGGCAGGTCCTGCCTGCGTGACTCATTTCCTTTGTATAGACAGCCACTCAGTGCAGCCAGCCAGCTTCCTTGCCTCTGCTCTCTTCCATGTCTAGGCATAGAAAGGCAGAGAGGGCTTATAGCAGCGAAAAATAGGAACTAAACAATATTCTCATAGGCCTTCTGACTCCAGATCTCCCCAACTTCCCCTGTCAGTGAGTAGCTTCAGGCTCACACAGTAGACCTGTGAGGGTCAGGGAGCAGGATCTACTACTAGGGCCTTCAAGGACCTGTTCAATGTGGGGAACAGAATTAGAAGCAATAATTTAGGTCTAAACCCACACACCACACCCCCTTACCCCAAATCTCCAAGGCCAAAGAGCCTGAAGTGCTGGGACACCTGTATTTCCACCCGCAAGAGAATCAACTTGCACTCCTTCCTTACACCTTACATAGAAGCTGACTCAAAATGGGTCACAGAGATGTAAGTAAGAGCTAATAAGGCTCTTAGTAAAACCGTAGGAGTAAATCATGGTGACATTGGCTTCATCAGTGGCTTCTGAGATAAAACAGCAGGAGCACAGGCAGAAGAAAAGCTGGCTAAATTAAGCTTCAGAATAAAACATCTCAGAGCTCCAGAAGGCACCATTAAGAAGGAAAAGAGAAGAAGCCAGGCATGGTGGCTTGTGCCTATGGCCCATGCATGCAGTTCCAGCACTTGAAAGGCCAAGGCAGGAGGCTCTTGCAAAACTGCCCTGGGCTATGTAGTGAGCTCTAGACCAACCTTGGCTATAGATATTGTCTCAAAAAGAAAAGGAGGGAGAGAGATAAATAAAAAATAAAAGACGCCAGGCGGTGGTGGCACGCACCTTTAATCCCAGCACTTGGGAGGCAAAGGAAGGTGGATTTCTGAGTTCGAGGCCAGCCTGGTCTACAGAGTGAGTTACAGGACAGCCAGGGCTATATACAGAGATACCCTGTCTTTAAAAAAAAAAAAAAAAAAAAAAGCAAAATGAATGAATGAATGAGTGAATGAATGACAACACATAGAATAAGAGAAACTTGGTCATTCAGCTAGCCTGCTAAGGTTCTGGTACCCAGAATCTGCCCAGAACCCTTGTAATTTTTATTGGTTTCATAAGCAGTCATAACAAAGTAGCATAAATCAGATGGCTGGAAACAGCAGCTGTGCAGTCCTCACTAAGTACTAGAAGCTGAGTGGAGGGCCGGTGTCGGAGTGAGACAGCAGGAGTAACCAGCCTGTCATTCTCTCCGTTCTCAGTATTCTTGGCATAGGCTTGTAAGTTCATCACTCCAGTCCCTCCTTCCACCATCCCATGCTTCTCCTCCACTTGACACTTTCCCCTGTGTGTGTGTCATCTCCTCTTCTCTTGTTTTAGCCAGGGTCTGTCCTGGAGCTTACTATGTAGAGCAGGCTGCTGTAGAACTCACAGAGATCTGCCTGTCTCTGCCTCTAGAACTAAAGGTGTATGCCACTATGTCTGTCTCCTCTTCTTATAAAAATATCAGTCCAATTGAATGAAGGGCTCACCCTGCTCCAGTATAAGGACATCTGAACTAGTTAGTAGGGTTTACTAGCTAGTCAACCCTAACAACAAACTATAAGCCCAATTAAAAATTACAATCTAAAAAGAAGTGCTGATAACCGATATGAAAAGATGTCCTCTTGCTGCACAGACCAGCAAAGCAGGAGGACTTAATGACAAGATTGGAGAGGTTAGAAGGAAACTGCTGGTGAGCTGCTCAGCAGGTAAAGAAAGGTATCCCACTCAGTCCTGGCAACTGAAATTTGACCTCCAGGACCCCCATACAGGTGGAAGGAGAAACCTGACTAAAGTTGTCCTCTGGCCTCCTCGTGCATGCCCTCCCTCCTCCAGTAATAGCAAGCTTGTACATTGCTGATGTGAATGCAGAATGGGTAAAGTGGACTAATTTCATTATATGTGCGCTGTAATGAAATATTTACACTCTTAAAAGGCTACCTCGTTCCTTTTTTCTTGTAGAAAGGCAAGAGCTGGATTTCTGAAGATGACTTCTGCCGACCTCCTCAGGAGCATGCTCTGAAGAGTGCTGTAGAGGTCTGCACATCTCCTCTGCAGGGGACTCCAGAGTCAAGGACTGCTCTCCACAGGCCCTTTGCTCACAGACCAAGAAAGAGCTGTTCCCTGGGGGCACTAGACAAAGCGTGTGTGTCCTCACAGGGCTGCACAAATGCCCAGCCAGCTCCAGCTCCAGTGGTGACCCAAGACCATAAAAACTTCTGTGTGGTGCACCGAAGGCAAATGGGTAGGTGACTGTAGAGTCCATCCCCAGGGACAATGTCTTTCAAAGGGCAGCTCTCAGTCCTCTTTGCCATTGTAAACAGGTAGTGTGTCCTTCCAGAGTCAGTCCTTGCTCAGAGTGTAGAGGTAAGATACAAGGACACTTAGACACACACGACAGCACTTGGGGAAGACTGCTTGCTTACATAGTCTCACTAGAGCAGTGACAGAACTGCCTGAGGATGCCCCACTCTGCAGGCTCAGCAGGGCCAGCCATCCAGGTAGGCTACCTGTCTTGCCTCGTGCTTACTATGTAGTTGGATTGGCCTCAAATTCACAGCCATCTTTGTTCATTCACCTCCGAAGTGCTGGTTCAGGTGAGCACCACTACTCCTAGCTTATGTCATATATATTGAAATGGAAATATTCTCAACAAGATTATGCTGTGAAAGAGGATGGCAAAGCCCAGATAGGTTCTAAGGCCTTGTAATATCAGCTGCTCAGTGGGCAGAAGCAGGAAGTTCTCAAGTGTACAGAACAAAAGACTAGCTTGATTAACTTAACATAATCATACTTCAAAAAAAATCAAGACATACTGGGGTTGTAGCTCAGTGATCAAACACTGACTACAGGCATGAGTCCCTAAATTCAGTCTCCAGTGCCATGAAAAAACTAAACCAAGACATTTAGGATTGCACAACTCATGGGAAAGCTTACTCCTGAATGCCAGCTGTTCTGATGGCTCCTTCTAAAGCCCTTATCCTGGATGGTTTAGGAAATAGCTCTAGCAGGGCCTGTCAGACCCGCTATCTGTTTCAGCCCTCCATGTGCTGCTTATGGTGTGGTCTGACCTCTGTGCCCTGAAAATTCCAGAAAGCATTAAACAACCCTAACTTAATTGTATTAGCTCAAAATGTTTTGGTTGGTTGCTTGGTTGGTTTTTTTCAAGACAGGTTCCCACTGTATAATCCTAGATGTCCTGGAACTCACAATGCAGACCATTTGTCTGCAAACTCACTGAGATCTATCTGCTTCTGTCTCCCAGATGTTGGGATAAAGGCCAGCAGCACCACACCCAGCTGGTGTTGTGTTTTGTTTTGTTTTGTTTTGTTTTGAGACAAGGTCTCAACACTATAGCATAGCTTAGCCCGAATCTCAACTGTTCGACCTAAATTAGCGTCAAATTTGCCACAGCCCTCGTGACTTAGCCTCTCGAGTGCTGAGATTAGCATGAGTCACCGTACCTAGACATTTCCTCTGACACTGGTCCCTATCTTTTCTGATGGTAGGGACTTGACAGAGAATTATGCCAAAGCCTGTTGGCTTCTCTCATGGCTGACAGGAGTCTCTACACCAGCCAGAGAACCAGTGCTTCATGCACGGGCTACTAGGCTGTCAGTCACTCTAGTCTAGAGAGAATTATGTGTCTTTTAGACTCCAGTTGGGGTAATTCCAGGAAAGTAGAGAACAGTGAGCAGTATGTGGCACATAGGTACTTACTCACCTACCCGGCTTCTTACACAGTAGATATTTGTGTGATGTGCCCAGCACTGCCTCTGGTGCTGAGAACAGTGTCCTGCTTCCTAAGACTTACTCCTGCCCCTCACCGTCACAGCATAGGAAAACTAATCAGTAAATGTTTGTGGTCAAATGGTGATACTGGGGGAGTGATCCATAGTGGTCAGGGGAGAGAAGTTGCCATAATGTGATGGAGGCCATTCTCACCAATGAGGTGACATTCAAGGTGGGAAAGAGGGCGAATGAGGTGATCTGCATTCCAAGCAGGCAGAAGAAGGCTAACAACGCTCTTCTGGGAACATGCTTGACATGTCCAGGGAGCAGTGATAACCAGAGTAGAAGGGAGTGAGTGGTTAGTGGTAGTACGTATGAAGGGGCGAGGTGTGTAGGGTCGGGGGCCGTGAGCCACAGGAAGTGCTTGGGTCCCTATTATTACTTGCTGCATGCACATACATTCCTATAGATCCCTGAAAGCAAGTGAGCGCAGCTAGGACGAAGGTGGCATGGACCTGAGGCACAAGTACTAAGCCCCAGGTGCTCCAGGACTGAGAAGGGAAACGAAGGCAGAGATGAGGGCTTTGGGGGCCTTTTTCGATTTACCACAAGGTGAGCCTTAGTGGCCCTCAAAGGAGTAGTTTCAATGGCATGAGGAGATGAGAACCCAATGGGACTAGGTTCAAGAAGGAATAGGAACAGGGAGTCCAAGGCAAAGCTGTGGATAGTTCCTGGAAGTATGGTAGCAGTTAGTGACAGGAATGGAGGAGAGGCGGCAGCATGCTGATAGGAACGACCCAATAGAGAGTGGGAAAGGGGCAGCACGAGAAAGGAGGGTTGCTGGAGAGATTGCTGCCCTTGAGCCAATAGAGGGAGGGTTGGGAAGCATGAGCACAGATGGGGCAGGTGCAGCAGGAGGCCTGTGAAGGAGTCCGAGTGCTTCCATCTTTTCAATGAATTGTTGGAGATGAGGTCACCCGCTGAGGGGAGGACAGGTGGTGATGTGCAAAAATAGTCCTTCTAGTTACAGGATCCCATTTGAAAGTGCCTGCGGCCAGCCTCTGGTGGCAGTCACTCTCCCACACAACACTGGGCACCAGTTGTGACTTCGAACTCAAAAGGGACAAGCCCATAGTCTAAAGTGCCTCTTTTCTTCCACTAGGGCTGTCCAACCCATTCCGGGGCCTCATGAAATTGGGCACAGTAGCCCGGCGAGGAGCCATGGGCATCTGGAAGGAATTCTTTTGTGAGCTGTCCCCATTGGAGCTCCGCCTCTACCTGAGTGACGAGGAGCGCACCTGTGTGGAGAGCTGCTCCCTGCTACGATGTGAGGCTGTGGGGCCAGCACATAGCGATGGACGTTTTGAGTTGGTCTTCTCGGGCAAGAAGCTGGCTCTCCGTGCCTCCTCGCAGGACGAGGCTGAGGACTGGCTTGACCGTGTGCGGGAGGCTCTGCAGAAGGTGCGCCCTCAGCAGGAGGATGAGTGGGTAAATATCCAGTACCCAGACCAGGCTGAGGATGCCCCAGAGGCTCCATCAGACAGCCTTCCCCCTTATTCAACCGTACTCCCAGAGCCTGCAGGTGCCCAGGGCGTGCAGTTGGACTGGACATCTGCCCAGGTTCCAGAGCCAGATGCTATCAAAGAGTCCCTTTTGTACCTGTATGCAGACCGGACTTGGGTCCCCTATATCTTTTCCCTGTCCTTGGAGTCTCTAAAATGTTTCCGTGTGAGAAACAATGAGAAGATGCTAAGTGATAGCCATGGAGTGGAGACCATCCGAGACATCCTGCCAGACACCAGCCTTGGGGGCCCAGCCTTCTTCAAAATCATCACAGCCAAGGCCATCCTGAAGCTGCAGGCCAGGAACACTGAGGAGGCTGCCCACTGGAGAGACCTGGTCCGTAAAGTGCTGGCGTCTTACCTAGAGTCAGCAGAGGAGGCTGTGACACTTGCTGGGAGTCTGGATGAAAACTGTCAGGAGGTGCTGAAGTTTGCCACCAGGGAGAACGGCTTCCTGCTCCAGTACCTTGTGGCCATCCCAACCGAGAAGGGCCTCGACTCCCAGGGTTGCTTCTGCGCAGGTTTCTGACTGGCTCTCCCACCAATCCCAGCTGCCTGTGTTCTTCCTCCTGTGGAGTCCCCAGTTTGGGCCTCCAACAATACAGCAGATTGGTGCCTGTGCTGCAGCCTCTGCTCCTCCACAGTGTGCCCTCTGTCACAGCCCCTGCCTGTCTCTTGACACCTCCTAACACTGGGTGGGACCTGTGGGTGCAGTCCTGCTTCCTAGGCCTTCCTGCTTTATTGCTACACTGCATACACTTTTGTTGCAAGAGTAGGGTATAGGATCCTTCCCAAGCATGTGTGCTTGCGTGCTTTTGTAAGACGTGCTGTCCAGTGCTGTCCAGTAGGGCTCTGTAATGATGAAAGTGCCTGGGTCTGCACTTTCCAGCTGTGTTCCAGGCTACACGTGCCCACAGGCTACATGTGCCCACAGGCTACACGTGCCCACTGTATGCTTAAAGGTGGCTGTGTAGGACAAGAGCTTAATTTTCTGTTTACTTAAGTAGAAAGGTGACCTCTGACTTTGAGCCACTGTATTGGGCAACATATTGCTCCACAGTTTGAGGGCTCATCCACCTGCATGTCTCAGGAAGCCTAGGCTGGCTTTGAATTCTTGGTCCTCCTGCCTTCTAGGTACTGGGATTATAGGCATGTGTTACTGTGTCCCACCGACACTTTTTTTTGTAAATTGAGATACAGTTTCACTATGTAGTCAAAGCTGGTCTTGAGTTCTTGCCACCTCAGCTTCCTAAGTAGTGGGATTACAGGCGTCTGTCACCACACCCAGTTGGCTTTCCTGTACTGTGCTTTTCTCTTATGCGTATGAGTCCGTGGGAAGGATTCGGCTGTGTGGGCATCATCGCGGGATCGGACCCTGTGCAGGGGCGGAGCCAGGTGCTTTGTTTGGATGATGTCATGTCTTTGCTCAGTTCATCCTTGTAGAGGTAGGAGCTACCATTTCCTCATTTTATATTGTAGGTGAGGAAACCAGGGCCCAAAGCTAGTAGCTTGTCTCAGGCTTCTAGTAGATTCAAGAGGCAGCGCTGATGATTGTGTCCTAGAACTTGTGCTCATTGGCATGACACCAGCGGGCCTCCCAGTCTCGTGATGTTCCACTGTCTACCTTCCATTGGTACCCCTTCCCTCCTGTCCCCGGGACATGCTGTCTGGGAGAGCTATCAGCTGCCCTATTGCGGGAGAATGGAGCTGAAAGCTGAGCTGTCGCAATGGGGCGGACTCCATAGACCACAGAGGAAAGCCTGCTTCAAGTGCCTGGAAGGAAGTGGCCTGTGGCAAGCCTGGCAGACCTCTGCCTGTCCCTGCACTTGCAGTCCACACTCATGGGGGCGGCTTCTGTCTGTGGCTGTGAGTTGAGTACCATAAGGAGAACTCATTCCTGCCAGCCTGCTGTTGGAAACTGGTATACCAAGCCATTCAGGCATTCTATACACTGCTGCACCGTCCAGTGGCCAGGAGGATGCCAGCCGGTAATACTTGTGTTGGACTCACAGTTTACAGGGCACTTGCATTAGTTACACTTTGTAATGACCTCACCAAAGAGCTGGCAGCTGCTAGGTTATACAGTGAGATAGAATGTTAGGAGAGTTGAGCGAAGGTGTAGATGAGGCCGCTCAACAGCAAGAAAGCCAGCTCTTGGCCTGAGACCAAAGGACCTTTTCTCCACACTAGCTTTTTGCCCTGGGCACTCCTGTTCCTTGACTCTCTGCTCCCTGGTATGGACAAATGACTGACCACATGGCTAGTGCTGTCACTGCCCACTGTCCTGAGACTTGCTGCTAGAGACACGATTGCAGACCATGTTGTGTGTAGGTCATATTGTCCTGCTGGCTTCCTCTCCACCGCTCCTTCACTACTAGTCAGGGTCCTTGCTTTGTTGCTTTTCTTTCTGAGCCCCGGTGGGGAAGTAGGGGTACAGGTTGGCAGTGGGGAACAGGCCGGGGAGCTAGTGAACAGAGGTGGCAGTGGAGGAGGAGGATGACTTTGTGACCAAACCCAACTTGGAGTCACTTAGTCTTGGTGTGACCTGACAGCCTTACTATGAGTTTGTTTTGAGACAGGTTCTTACTGTGTAACCCTAAGCTGACTTCAGATTCAGAGTCCTACCTCAGCTGCCTAGGGTTTCCAGACCCAGCAATAATCATTTAATAGTATACTGTCATAATTAACAGTTTTTCCAGGTGTAGTGGTGCACAAAGTGCAAGCCTTTAATCCTAACACTTCAGAGGCAGAAAACTGGCAGATATCTCTGAGTTCAAGACCAGCCTATTCTGAACTGCTTGGTATACCAGTTTTTGCTTTTCTCAAAACAGCAAGCAAAACACACACACACACACACACACACACACACACATACACACACACACACACACAAGAGGATTTATTATAAGTGGTGGGGTTGAGTGGTTGAAAATGTTATATTTATTCCTTGAGAGAGAGGCGGCCTGAGGAACTGGTTCCCTCCTCTTGTCTCTGTGTTTGTGTGCCTTTCTCTGTTTCACGGAGCTGCCTTGGCTCTCACCACTCACTCACCCCTCACCCGCCCTCCGTTTTCCTAGGCTGCTCCCGACAGATTGGCTTCTCCTTTGTACGACCCAAGCTCTGTGCCTTCTCTGGCCTCTATTACTGTGACTTCTGCCACCAAGATGATGCCTCAGTGATTCCAGCCAGAATCATCCACAACTGGGACCTCACAAAGCGCCCGGTAAGTCTGTAGGCCAGGCTGCCATTGGCCACGCAGGGCTGCTCAGTGACCAAGGGATGTTCTCCCGTAAGCTGCCGCTGTCTATTGCAGGACTTGGGCTGCGTGGAAGCCACGATCACTGGTTCAGGACTGAAAGCTGGGTGTCTATCTACAGCCCCTGAACAGGGCTTTGTAAACTCTTCCCTGCTCCCCAGTGGTCACCTGAGGACAGTACCCTGAAGCTAAGATAGCTACAGAGATGTTCTAGACACTGGCAGTAAGGTTGGTCAGGGAGAAAGTAGGGATGAAGCAGGTTTAATACACTGATGGATGAGTAGACATAGGTGGGTAGGAGGAGAGTAAAATGGGCCCGCCAGCAGGCTGCACCCCTTAGTCAGCCTTGCTGTTGCAGATTCTCTGGGGCCAAGCTGACTACACTTGCTGCAGGAAAGAGAAAGTATTTTTCTAGGTCATACAGTATGGTTATTCTTTGACACCTACAACCTAGCGAAGCCCAAGGACAAATCAGAATTAGATGTCATCACTGAAGATGGCCAGTGTTCAGTTTTCAACCTGAGCATCAGTTTTTCAGCTGTAAAATGGGATGCTGACCTTTAGAGTATTGGAGGAGAGTCCTGAGTATTTGTTTACATAAGCATATGGATTCATCTTGCTTTACCACATTTTGTTTATTAAATACTATATTTTGAGTATTTTATTTATCATGTGTGTGTGCTTGTGTGTGCATACACACGTTATGTGAGTCTGTTCTCTTCCAGTGTATGTGTCCTGGGGACTGAACTGGCTGACTCATCAGGCTTGACCACACACACCTTAGTTACTGAGCCATCTTTTTTTTTTCCCGTTGGTTTGTTTGTTTGTTTGTTTGTTTGTTTGTTTTTGTTCTATAGGCAAAGATGGCCTCTAACTCACAGAGAGCTTTCTGCCTCTGCCTCCCTCGAGTGCTGGGACTAAAGGCGTGCACACCCACTCTGGGGTTCTACTAAGCCCTCAGGATGGCCTTTGGGTTCCTTTATTATGTGTACCAAGTGCCTCTGAAGGAGAGAGCTTGCTTGTGATAGCCTATAGTGCCTGTCAGCGGTGCCTCTCCTTCCTAGGAAACCTGTTAACACTCCCTCTCCCTAATCCACATGTCCAGGGTCCTCCTCAAGAGGGGCAGACTTGGCTTTCTCACAAGGGCTTGGACTAGAAACACAGGGAAGCTGTTTACTTCTGTCAGAGCCTGAGGCTGTACAGTCTCGGCTTTAAATGTGCCCCAAGGTACTGGGATGGTGAGTCAGTCAGCTTCACCCCCGTGCTGAGAGGAAACCCCAACACTGGCTTTATTTTGCCCTTCTGGTTTTTTACCTTGTCTCCACCCCTGCCTTTAAGCATTAAGTATTCAACTATGAAGAGGAGAGTAGAGGTCAAAATTCAAAGATGCATAAGAGCCTTTAATAGTAAAACAGCTCTCCTAGCATAACACTTCCATGGAGAGCCTCATTCACTGCTGTGCTCTCTGTAGCTCATCTTTTCCCTCTCGGGGACACTGTAGTCCTGTTCTAGTGCTTCTGGGTCCAGGAAATAGTCAGTTCTCCCTCAGTAGTTGCTGGCCTGAGGAAGACAGGAAAATTCAAAACAGAGAGTAGTTGGCCCAAGGATTTGGGACTCTATTGTTCACTGCTACTGCACTGGCTGACCTACTTGTGCTAAGATCCAGCTGGCACCTGGCAGAACATCAGCCCAGGACCAAGTTTCTGCTTTTGCCTGTCTACTCTTCCATGCCCACAGGATATGAACAAACTCTGGGGAGCATGAAGCCCTGTGGCAGTGCTGGGCAGTGTTCAGCACACATTGCCGGATGTTGTTTCAAGTGAGCCTTGCCTAGGGTCAGAGGCAGAGCTGTGGGGAGAGCTGGGCTCAGCCTAGAAGATAACAATTGGACCCCAGCCACCAGGGTTAGGCACTGGGATTTGCCCAGACTGGGAGCTGTTACCTCAGGACTCTGGCACATGGGAAATGGAGTTACCTGTTCGTGGGGTAGGAGTGATAGCTGCTGGCAATTGGGAGATAGGAAGTCGGAGGTTTCTCCTGTCCCCAAGTACATGGGCAGCTTTCCTGAGGATCCCATTATACATTCCCTGACCCTGGGACCAATGGGACCAGGGTAGGCTCCTGCACTGTAGTGGCAGCAGCTCCCATTTTCTGAGGATGTGCAGCATGCCAGGCCCTGCGCCAAAGCTTATGTCAGTCTAAACTCAAAATAATGTCATAAAGTGTGTTGATTTTCCTCTAGCAAACCTTAGCTCTTGGCCACAGAAAAGAGAGTTTCTGGCAGTCCCCGTGTGGAGAGATCACTTGTGCTGCCTCTGCCATCCACAAGAGTTGGACAAGCCACTTGAGCGTCTCTGAGGCTGTTTCCTCATCTATGTAGCAGGCACTGCCACCTCTCCCTAGGGATGGTCCTGAAGATGAGGGAGTACAGAGGGACCACTTGGGTCTATGGTAGAGAACACAGACAGCTGAGACCCTGTAAGACTCCTGAAGTACTGGCGAGAGCTGAGGGCACTTGGGAACATCCCAGAGCTCTGTCTGCTCTGTAGCTTCCTGTAGCTGTAGCTCGATGGCAGCGGAGTCACCTGGTTCCTGAGTTAGGACCCAGAGGACAGCATGTTTCCTGTAGGCAGGAAAAGGGGGATGGGAGGACAGGAAAGTGTGGGAAGTCTGTGAGGCCCATGGAAAGGGGACCCCTCCCTTGTCTCCGCGTGGTCAGAATCAGACAGCAACAGGGATTGAGAGTCAGGCTGGTTCAGATATTGACTCAGCCATTTTCTGAGCTGTGTGACCTTGGTCAAGGGGCCACAATTGTCTGACCTTATTTCCTGTTCTATAATGTGAAGAAAGCACCACTCAGTGGGTGCAGGCTGCAGGCATGTTTGAGCTTGCTAACACAACATCAAGCCAGAAGTCTTGGCTGAGCAGGTAAAGTCTTCATGGATTTTCTCAGGTATGCCGGCAGGCTCTGAAGTTCCTGGCCCAGATCCGGGCCCAGCCCCTCATCAACCTGCAGTTGGTGAACGCCTCTCTGTATGAGCATGTAGAACGCATGCACCTCATTGGCAGGAGCCGGGAGCAGCTGAAACTTCTGGGGGACTACCTGGGCCTGTGCCGAAGTGGTGCTCTGAAAGAGTTGAGCAAAAGGTGAGCCCTCTTCATGTGCACATGTGCCTGCAAGTGGACACACCAGCCAAAACCTGGCCGTGTGTCCACTTGGGGGATGCCAGAGCTGAGCTGGCAACTTCCCACTGGGCTGTGGGAAATCACTTCATCCTTTCAGGGTAGTTTGTGGTTTTGTTCATATGGTCATTCATTTGTTTGTTTAACAAAAATTTATGAGAATAACTGTTCCTGAAGAAGTAAGTGAATATTGTGCTGAGTGAGGCAGACCTAAGTCCTTCCTTCAGGAAGCCACTGATCTGGTGGGCAGCAGATGAACCACCAGCACCTCCCATCAGGGCAAAGGGTGGGAGAAAGGATGGATGGTCCAAATGTACTGAGGAGACACATCTGACCTGAAGGGCAGGAAGATACATCAGAAAGACGTCCTGAAGGGAGTGGCTTCTGAAGTGAGACCTGGGAAGCAAATAGAAGTGGAAGAGAGAAAGAGGAAGAGGGTTGGCTGAGGAGTGGCACCCATGGGCCATGGAGGAGAACACAGTGCATGGATAGCTCAGTGCCAGCAAACGTTGGCTGAAGAAGGAGAGGAAGTGGGCAGAGTGGTAAAAGGCAGCAGAGAGAAGGATGCTAGCCTGGCTCATCCCGTGGCTGATGTCCTTGGCAGCGTTTCTCTACAGAGCTTCTACAGCATGTGCAGTTGGCAACACTCAGGAGGCCCCTCTAAAAGCCCCTTGCTACTGAGCCTGGTCCTTTGGTGCTGAGGGGATGAGGGTGACTTTAAACTTAAGGATAGTCTTGTTTTTGTTTTTTTTTTTTCAAGACCAGGTTTCTCTGGGTAGCCTTGGTTGTCCTGGAACTCACTCTGTAGACCAGGCTGGCCTTGAACTCAGAAATCCTCCTGCCTCTGCCTCCCAAGTGCTGGGATTAAAGGAGTGCTCCACCACCGCCCGGCAAGGATAGTCTTACAGGGGCTCTCTGTGACTGCCTCATACATCACCAGGCCCTATATTCATGAGCAAAGATGTATCTCTCCGAGGCTGTTCTCTCTGGGGGTCCTCAGGAAGGCAATCCTTGGGGAAGAGCAAGATGCACTGTCCAATATGGAGTCTGCGTCTGCTTTGCTGGCTCTCTGGAGACTAGCAGTTCCTGCAGGCTGTTCTTCTCTAGCCTAACTCCCTAGAGGCAGCAGAGAACACCGTCTGAACAAGTCTGAACAAGTCTGCTCAGGCCCAGGCATAGGCCAGTTCTCCCAGAGCCAGCCTGCCTTGTGGCTTGAGGATAGATGCATCTAATGGTCCCCTGACTCTTAGGGAGATCACAGAGGAATTCTGGCCCTTTTCTGCCCAGAATAGCCAGTGAACCCCCAGAGCTTTAAGTCCTTCCAGAGGGCCTAGAAGAACAGACAGCCTTTTGGAGTCTCTGCCACCTAACATCAGCCCAGTACATGGGTCTACTTTCTTCCATGAAGTTGACCCGTTTTCTCCTTTCAGAGATTCCATATGCCAGAACTTCAAAGAATTTTGTGCCCTTGCCCAGGGGTAAAATCTCGATGTGGGAGAAAAGTCTCACTTCCCTTTCTGGCACCCATAGAAACCTGAAGATCTGTGTAGATGGGTGACTGCAGCGTGGCTCCTGGGTGCTGGCCCCAGCCACCCTCCTTACCTGCTGACTTGTTTCCAAGCAACCTTTGGTGGGTGCTGAGGCAGACTATTTCTGTCTGTCTCCATCTCCCTGATTTGCTCTCTGCACCTTGGCACAGCCCTGCAAACCTGCCTGTGGAACTCCTGTCTTATTTAAAACTTGTATTTGTATGTGTGTACATGGGGAAGGAGGTTACACAGGCTCATGTACACCAGTGCGAACGCCAAAGGACTGTCCTGCTCAGTCACCGTTTGTCTTATTCACTGGGAACAGTCTGTCTCTGAAACCAGACCTTGCCATTTTTTAGCTAGACTGGCTGGCCAGTGAGTCCTTGTGGTCCTGCTTCCTTTGCTCCACAGTGCTGGGGTTTGGGCCACACCCTAGCATTTTACAAGGTAGTGGGGATCCTAACTCAAGCCCTCCTTTCTGTGCAGCTAGCACTCTTAGCCCCTTTTAGAGGAAGCACAGAAGAAAAGAGCATGGAGCAACCCTTACCTGACCTAGACTGCTGCACGGCTCCAGGAAGTCGTTTTGGTGCTCTGAGCCTGTTCATCCTTCCATAAGATGGACCACTGGTCTTGGTTGTCTGCCCTTTCTGAGTTGTGGTGAGGCCCACATAAGGGCTCAGTGTTTGGGCCTTAACCAGCTACAGACAGGCAGGCAGATGACTGGGTCCGCACTGTATATGTCCTAAGGAAGGGTTCCCAAGCAAGCCTGAGCAGGAGCTAGAAGATAGAGGAGGCTGGGAAGCTCCCAGGAGTCAGTGTGTGAAGGAGTCTTCCCTAGGCAATAACTTCTTACAGAGCATGGTGAGGGGTCTCCTCATTGTACAGGTAGAGAAACTGAGGCCCAGGCCATGCTGTGTCCATCTCTGTATGCCCTTGACCAAGCCTTACGGGAAAACAAGTTGCAAAGCTACACTGAGAATGACAGGCCAAGAATTCATTGACTCCCAAGGAAGGCCCGGGGCCTGCTGGCTCCTAAGACTGGAGAGAGATGACAGAGTCTCTGTCGCATCATCCCCACACTTCCTGCCACCTTAGTCTTTGTACCCCCTTCCATGTTTTCCTGTTCCCAGAAAGCTGGAGGCTTACTGGGGGCAAATTGGAGTCCTCAGCCACAGGGTACAGTGTGGCCTGCCAGGTTGTATGGGTTTCACCATCCTAGACCCAGATTGGGCTCCCAGACTCCTATGTTCAAGTTCTAGCTCAGATTCTTAACTCTGTGACCTCAGGCAAGTCATTTAACCTGTGTTTCCTGTCTTCTCAAGGTGGGAGTTAAAGTGGAACTGGCTTCACAGGATTACTACAAAGACTAGATGCTTAGCCCAGTTCCTGGCCAAGTGTCAGCACTCATCATCATCATCCCTTGTTAGTCATGTGTTTGCAGTGTACCGAGTGTGTTCAGTAAATTATTCAACCCTTAAGACAATCCCTGTCTCCTGGGATGTTACGTAGCTTGCCCCAGGTGCTGGGGGCTAATCAGTGTCTAGGTAGCTCAGATGGGAGCTCAGGCAGACTAACTTGACCCCTTGGCCTGCTTGATGACCCAGGCCTGTGCTGCTGGCTAGTAGGCAGGGCTGAGGGGAAGACAGGCCGCCACTAGAGGCCTGACCTCGGAAGCCCTTCTGAGGAAATGCTTGTGTTGTCTTTGCAGGCTAAGCCACAGGAATTATCTCTTGGAGTCGCCTCACAAATTCAGTGTTGCTGACCTCCAGCAGGTGAGCGTGCCAGGCTCCCCACCCTAAATTCTAGACTCGCAAGTGGGTTCTCAGTCTGAAGAAATCACAGAGAAATGGCAGAAGGGACACCTGTTGTTAACTTAGGCCACCCCTCAGAATGGCTGCCCTCCCGCCCTCCACCACCTCATTCACCGGGGGCTCCAGCACCCCAAGGGTGAGAGCAGATAGGCCTTTCCTTCAAGGACAGCATCCATGAGTCCCAGCCCCACTCAAACAGCCGGATGCAGGGAGCGCTCCTTGCCCATGTAGAACCCGTGTGGTGCAGTGGGGCCACCTAAGACTGGTTTGCACTTGCTCCTGCAGATTGCAGAAGGGGTGTATGAAGGATTCCTCAAAGCCCTGATTGAATTCGCCTCCCAGCATGTCTACCACTGTGACCTGTGCACCCAGCGGGGTTTCATCTGCCAGATCTGCCACCACCAGGACATCATCTTTCCCTTTGAGTTTGACACCACAGTCAGGTACGAGGACTACACAGCCAGCTACTCCACGACCACAGTCTGACCAGCACTCCACTTAACCCTCACCCTGTTTTGCAGGAACATACTGACCATCCACAGCCACTTCTCAGCCCCTTACTTCCCACCCCTGCTGCCTCTTGAAATGGGGTGTCTGACTCAGTCTACAAATGGATTAGGGGGTTGACAGTATGGCCCTGGAACACTGACATAAGGTTTAGCTAAGTGGGCACTACACATTATTAGAAGCCCCTGAATAGGGTATATACCCCAGTCTTCCCTCACTCCAAGTAAGAGTGGAAGGCCGAGCTAGGGGGTAATCCAGGATAATCCACTCACCTTCAGTAGCTAAACCAGCCAGTGTCAGCTCTGGGCCTGGGCTCTTGGCTAAACTGTCTAAACAGTCAAGCAGCACTGGCAAAGAGTGACATGGGACATGTCAGTGGGCATAGGGGTCACTTACGGGTTCTGTGTCTGACATGCTTTCCTAGAGAATTGGAGGGCAGCATGTGTGGGCGCCAGCTGCCAACAGAACTCAACCTCTCTGGGTTCTGTCCATGGCCCCAGGCACATCTAGATGCCTGGCACCAGCAACCCCTTGTGCTCTCTCCTCAGGTGTGCTGAATGCAGGACTGTCTTCCACCAGAGCTGCCAGGCTGTGGTGAGGAAGGGCTGTCCCCGATGTGCCCGCCGGCGCAAGTACCAGGAACAGAGCATTGTCAGTTAACCCTGCTATCCTGACCTTCTGAGGCCATCCAGCTGGGTTTGTCATCAGCCCAGGCTTCCTCTTCTCCCTGTAAGGAAGACTCTCGGGTGTGCCCAGAGCTCCAGCCAACAGAGAAGGCGCAGGAAGGCGCAGTGATGCCGAGGCCCCTCACAACCCTCTGCTCCAAGAGGAGATCCACTAGGTGCCTCTGCACAGGGCCTGGCTTCCCTAGCTGTCATGGCACCTCCATTAGGGCTGTTCATACACACACTGTGGAGATGAAACCTGGTGAGAATTTTCAAACCATGCTCCTCATTAAAAGGTCTAGTTTTTTAAGGCAGGTTTTTCCCTCTTCATATTTAAACAGAAAATATTTTTTTATTCTTGACCTACCCAAGTCACTCAAGCAGATGAATAAGAGCAACCCCAGCCCAGAGGCAGGCATGGAGCTGGGAGCCTTTGTAGGGTTGCCTGTCTGTGGACTGGGTGCCTTTCCTTTGCCCTTTCTGGCACATACTGCCAAGAGTGCAAGTGTCATGTGCCAAATGGCCTGTCATTGTAAGGCTAGTTGGTTTCAGCGACCACCTTTCCCTCCCCTCCTCATGCTCTCACCTGGAAAGCATCCCCTTTCCTTGTCAGAGCCCTTGGCTTACCTAGCTGGGAGTACAGCAGAGCAGGAGCAGGGGAGTGACGAGCACCAGCACTGTCAGCACTTTGAGCCTTCCTTGCTCAGGAAGCCCATGACCTTGCCCACCTCATCCCCATAGCCCCTTACCCTGAAGGGCAGAGTAGGCTAGAAACCAGAGAGCTCCAGGCCCCGTCTGTGAAGAGGTGCCATCCTTCGTCTGCAGAACTGGAGGGACTTGCCTGGAAGCTGCCCCGCAGTGTTTCCTCACCCCAGTCTCCCAAAGCCTCGTGTTCATAACGTTTCTTGAGTTTTCACCTTGCCCAGCAGGACACTGCAGCACCCAAAGGACATCCTGGGAGCGGGGTTGCCCTTAAGAGGCTCTTGGGTCTGCTGGCCACATAGCCATGAGGCATGTAGGGGAGTGATGATGCGCTCTGCTCTCCTCATCTCTCCTGAACCCTGCAACCCCTCTGGCTACCCCAGAGCACTCGACGTAGAGCCAGAGGCCTCAGATGGAATGGAGGGCCTCCCTGGAAATGTGCCTGTCATATCTAGAGGTCACCCTACCTTCCCCGAGATGAATGAGCTGAGTCACCTGAAGCCTGAAGAATTGTGCAATAAAACCTAGGAGGCAGTAGGCAGATGGCAGAGGCTGCCACACAGTTTATCTGTCCCCATCATGGAAGACAGCGCTCACCAGTGGTTGAGACACCAAAGCTTCTAATGCACCTAATGAATCTATATCTGTGCCCCCCTCCTCCCGCTAGCATTAACACATTCCCTAAACTACATCCTGATCAGAGTCTCTTGGGTTTTGTTCCTGAATGGGCAAGAGTCTGTCCCCTGTGGGCTTGCCACATGAGTGTATTCCAGAACCTGCCTAGGTGATGGAGTCCTCCCTCGGCATGCACTGTGAGCATCAGAGCTGTCCCTTGCCCTTTACTAAGCTACTGATGTGATCAAGTGAGAGACTTGTCCCCACCCACCACAAGAGAGCTCATGTGAATCTCTGCAGTGCCCACACTATTGGAAAAAAATGCTATTTTATGTAATATTCTGACAAGTGGGCCTTGGCAGTGTAGAGAAAAAACTGCTGCTGTGTGGTATTTGAATGATTTTACAGTAAAGAGCTGGCCTTTCTAAGTAGTCTTGTTTCTGAATCTCAATCCTACGGCTCCTGGGGAAACACCAACTGGCTCTCCTTAATCCTATGCACTGAGCATTTCAGAGTCCATGGAGCGAGCACACTTGCTAGACCAAGCCGCAAGGGAGAAGAAGAAGTAAGTGAGAATTTAGGTTGCCCTGGGTAGAGGTGGACAGCTTTCAGATTTAATCCGGCATGGAGAGAGGCAAGCAAGGAAAACAGGCCCTGGCTCCTACATTTATGGATTAAACACTCAAGAGACCTGTCTGCTACTAGCCTTCCCCAGGGGTTCCAGGAGAAGCCCCCACCCCCTCCCCACTGCCCTTGTTAGGACAAAAGAAGGAAACAGATTAATTCCTAGGGAAACCAGGTCCAGGAAAATGGGACAGAAAAAGACAACATCCAGGGCTTCATTTCCTGACCTTGAGGACCTTCAGCCAGTGAGTGGGGTGCTCCTTGGCCATCTTTGAACCAGGTTCTCCAGGGGCCTAGGCTCAGAGAACAGGAAGAGGAACTGGATTTGGAAGTTGGGGGCAGCAGGCCCACGGGAGGTGTGTGACACTTGCGCTGAGGCTGCTGTCTTTCCACCCTGAGCACAATGCCTCTGAGGGCAGGTTCCCCTTTCTCCTCTCTGTCTAGAAGAGGGTGGGAAAACTGAAGTTCTCATCCCCAGAAAGGGCCTCCTAGAGTGGAAGTAACAAATGAATAAAGTACATGTGCTCACCATCGTTGTTTAGTGTATATTTCATTTCACCTTACCCACAAGCGTGTAATGTAATGAGAGGACTTGAGACCCAGTAAAGCAGTACTCCCATGTCTATAAAGGCTAGCTTGTTGGGCATCAGGTGCTGTAGGACAAGGACCTGGCTGGGTGGCCGGGTGACTAGAGCAACTAAGAGAAAGACAAGGTAGGGTGGAGGGAAAGAGCCCACCCCCTCATTATATGCCTTGTACCTTCCCTGATGGATCCTAAGATACGCACCACAATGTGGACTCCTTAGTGGACAAGACTAACAAAGTCAAAATATGGAAGAAGAAATTAGGGGAGGACTGTCTAGCTGAACCCCCAGCCCTGTGACACTAGAGGAACATAGGCCTAGTGTAGGTGCTCCCATCTCTGCTCATGAGCCTTCAGCAGCTCCTAATGGAACACCTAGTTGGACCGCACACCTTCTTGGAAGCCAGAGAAAATAAGCACTCCGGGTCTGGGGCTTACCCTTGCCAGAAACGTTCACAGGCATACCTCATAGTGCTAAGGCTGCATTCCCAAGAGGCAGGTAGTTTCCAAAATGGAAGGATCCGCAACTACACTCAGGCTGCCCGCAAAGTACTGGATGGTGACTCTTCCTCCGACAAGGATGAGGGTCAGTGGGAGTGTAATCTGGCCAGAAGCGGAGAGAAACTGCCTCCTCCGCACATCTCCATCCAGGCCCCGCCACCGCCTCCTCCCCGGAGACAGCCAGGTGTGGCCCAGGATCCCGGGGAAGAGGGGGAAGGGTGGCGTCTCTGCTCCTAGAGCGCTGGCCCGGCCCAGAGGGGACAGGAAGCCAGGACACCGGGGATTGTCTCTTGCAAGCACAGCCCAGCCCCGGCTTGGGAGGAAGTTCTCCGCCGGTTATATTGTTGAACAGGAAACAGGGCATCGCTGGAGCAGGGCTGTGGAGCAGGCAGCGCCGGACGCGGACCCCACGCGCGTCTGCCGGGACAAGTGGAAGCTAGGCCAGCGGGCGAAAGTTCTAAGGTGCCCGGGCTGGCTGGACTGAGGGAGGAATGGCGTTGGGGAGGATGGCGCTTAGTGGAAGGGCGGGAAAGGTGCCCCCAGGTGGCCGTCTGCACCCTTAGAGCCCCGCGCACCGCCTGCCCTTCTTGCCGCACTGGGACTAAAGCAGTGCGAGCCTGAAGGAGGGCCCGGAGGCCCAAACCCCGGGGAGGAGCTTTTGGCGTAGGGCTGCCTTCTGTCTGGGGGCGAGAGGTGAACCAGCCGAAGTCCCCCAGTGCTGACTTAGGTATTGGTGAAGCTATGGCTAGGGACGACCGGGGAGCAGAAGATACAGGAGACGCTACTGGCTAAGGGTGCGTTCTTGCCTCCAGGGATCCTCCCCGCTCTTGGATCCCTCCCTTTCTCTTCGCTCTCTCCGGATAATGGAAGGATCTGAGACACAGGTCCCCTTGTCACACAACCCGAGATACTGCGCTCCTGTCTGTGAGCGTCCTGCAAAGGGACTCTAGTTTTTCCAGGCCCGGTCGGGCTGCTCTCAGAGAGGGCCTCAAAGGGCGGAGGTGCCCCAGGAATGAGTAGTGCACTTAATCTGGCTGCAAAGGGCTCGCAGTTCGTGATTCAGGGAGCAAAAGGCCTCTCTCGGAATGTGCATGCCAGGACAAGACAGCCAACTGTGCTGGGCATTCCCAGAGAGTCGCGCTCGCGGGACGCAGGGCCTCGAGGACAACAAATCCCTCCGAGAGTTGAGGGTTCTGAGAAGCAGGACCTATTGACTCTTGGGCTCTGCTTGCTATCCATCAGCACCCCTTCCACGCAGCCCCTTCCTCGTGCCTTTTCTTCCACCTGGAGACCCAGTCTCTTATGTCTCTCAAGGGTCCCCGGCACAGACAGTATGGCTTCTCACCCTCCCAGACAAGCTCAGTTGGGGACTGGGGACAGCCCTACTAAGTGTGGTCTCCGCCTCTCCTCTCAGTGTCTCCTGTTTCCCGCAGTTTCTTCAGTCTCAGTCCTTGGAAGTCCCGCCCAGAGATGTGGTAGAGACTTAATCGGCTTCCCTCCGCCAGCCCCGCCCATGGGCAGCCTGAGATCCTCCCAGCTAACGTGAGTGCACGGTTGGGGTCCTGGGGAAGGGGACATAACCCAAGTATACACACTCCTAGGATTCTGCTCGCCCAGATCTGGTCTACCATGTCACCATCTCCCAAGGTCAGGATGCTCAGTGACTAAGTTTACACGCCTTCCACCATCAAGGAACTTTTTTTAAGGGGAGGGGGTTCCGAGACAGAGTTTCTCTGTGTAGCCCTGGCTGTCCTGGAACTCACTCTGTAGACCAGGCTGGCCTCGAACTCAGAAATCCGCCTGCCTTGGCCTCCCAAGCGCTAACATTGAAGGCGTGCGCCACCACTGCCCGGCTAAGGAACTCTTAAAAAAGAAATCAGCCTTAACAAGACGGTGGGCACCCTCTGCTGGTCCCTAAGCCACCTTGTAGGACAGTAAACGGAGTGGTCATTGTAGGTTTTTGGAGTGACCAGTACTTCCGGAGTAGGCCACCGGCTTCACTTTGTTGAAGACACACAGTTGGGATTGTTCACACACACACACACACACACACACACACACACCACACACGGCACCAGACTAACCTGGCATTGGGTGTGTGTGTGTGGGGGGGTGTTATAATGATCACTCCAAAGAGATTTAGAGGACCCTGGTGACACTGTCGCCATGCATTCCCTAGAAGCTACTCCCGGGGACAGGCAGTCCTTGTAGGGAGGGATCCCTAGGCAGGTGAGCATACCAGGAAGCCTTTTAAGAGGCTGCCTAGGAGCTGGCGTGCAGGGGGCGGTGCGGGCCCTAATGGGCGGGCCAGACTTCTTAGTTCACGTGTGCGACGAAGCCACTGGGAGAGGGAAGAGAAACCCAGAGAACCGGTTCTCCAACCTTAGCTGTCCAAGCCCCTACGTCAAAATCACCGGACTAAATAAGGCAGGGACACTTCTAAGGTAGAACAACTTGGGGGCTGCCCTAGAGCCTGCGCCCCGACGCTAATCTAGCCCTCCCGGAGGGCAAACTCATAAAGGGAGGGGGTACTTAAGAGCTTTCCACGGATTCCCTGCCGGCTGGAGGCGTCGGGGATGGGAAGGGGCGAGGCGGGGAAAGGGGAGAGGAGCGGAGGGAAAGGGGCCTTAATTCGCCAACCGTAAAAACGAGGCTCAGCCAACCTTCAGGCAAATGTGCTATCTATCTATCTTGCAGTCACCGCAAGTCTTTAAGCCAAGGTTCCTCCCCCGCCCCCCCCCTCCTCCGAGAGTAAAATTGGGTTTCTGTCACTCTCAAGTTCTCGCCAAGGGATGGCAGGAAAACACCTATCTCACAATCAACGACACAGAATGGAATCTTAAGAATGGGAGCTTTGGAGATGATTTTATCCATGTCCCCATTTCAGAGAAGGAAAAAACTGAAGCCCGAATGCAGTGGGCGTGGGCAGGAGCGGGACTCGAACCCTTGTCTTTGAGTCCGGGACTCGATGCTCTAACCCCGCTTCGCAGCCCTGACCTTGGCGGCTCCTTTTTCTTGTCGCCTGCAGGAAAGCGCGGTGGCCGCGATGGCGGCGGACGTCGAGGGGGACGTGTACGTGCTGGTGGAGCACCCCTTCGAGTACACCGGCAAAGACGGGCGCCGAATCGCCATCCAACCGAACGAGCGTTACCGACTGCTGCGCCGCAGCACCGAGCACTGGTGGCACGTGCGGCGGGAGCCCGGGGGTCGCCCCTTCTACCTCCCGGCGCAGTACGTACGCGAGCTGCCCGCGCTCGGCGACCCTGCCCCGGCCCCGCAGCCTTCCGTACCGCAGCAGCGCCCCGCAGTCCCGGAGCCTCTGGCCTACGACTACCGCTTCGTGAGCACGGCGGTGGGCGCCGATGGGGCCTCTGCCGAGCCCCGGGGCCGCGCCAGCTCCCTCTGTGGCCCTGCACGACAGCGCACCGGTGGCCAGCGCAACAGCCTGGCTCCGGGAGGGCCCGCCTGCCTGTACGTGCGGCCCGCCGCGCCCGTGCGACCCGCGCAGTCCCTGGATGACTTGGCGCGCGGCGGCACCGCGCCCCCTGCCGGCCTCCTCGGCAGCGCGGGCCACTTCAAGGCCTCGAGCGTGGCGGGCTCCTGGGTTTGCCCCCGGCCCCTGGCGCGTAGCGACTCGGAGAATGTCTACGAGGCCATCCCGGACTTGCGCTGCCCTCCGCGGGCGGAGAGCCCAAAGCAGGTAGGTCGCCGAGAGCGAGGGGGCGGGAGGGAAGGGCCAGCAGAGCCTAGGTGATTTTTAACCGAGGTCACTGGTTGTCGCTCCACCTCACTTATCGTAAATATTCACGTTCTCATGCAAAATGCAAATGAGCTTGATTACACCGTGCTGCTGCCCCAAAGCCTGCGGGGCTGTTAACTTAACCTTATGACCGGTTCGTGCGCCGAAAAACAATCCTAAAATGCCACCTGCTCTGTAAGGATCAGTTTGGAGAGGTGGACTTTCTTCTTCCCTGTATAAACTTAGGGTGGAGGTCGGGTCAGATGAGATGGTGGATGTGAAAGTCAGGCATCTGCTTCTCTTTGGCGCGGTTTCCAATATTTCAGTTCCTTAAAACAACAACAACAACAACAAAAAATTCTTAATGGGCTTGTTTCGAGTTTAGTTATAGTGAGGTCTTTTCTCTTTCGGAATCCCATTGTGTTAACCTGAGACACTGGAAACTCGCGTTTC
>JADRCD010206239.1:0-32925 GCA_019843815.1 Montemys delectorum | reverse complement strand
TGTTAAATTGATGTTGTTTTATATCAAACAACTTTTATAATACTTATTTGTATTGTTATAATATTTTATAAATTTTAAGGAACATGACAAAAAAGATATTGTAGGTATTGAAGGGGGGGTCTATGGGAGGAGTGGGGGTACAAAAGGGAAACAAGAATGTTATTTAATTCTATTTACTTAAAGTATGTTTTTAAATGTTAACAAAATCAGATAAATTGAAATGATGTAACTTTTCTCATCATAATGCAATAAAAGTTTAAAAAAAAAACAAAACATTACAAAGAAAAGCAGAATTTTGCAAACATTAGAGAGGACAGAAACAAATATATATTGTATGCAAGTGAATAAGAGAACTGTACTTAAACTGACTACATAGTGGATTAATGTTTTGGGTAGACAGATTATGATGCTAAAGCCTGGAGATTAAACAATGTGATGCTAACACTGCAGCAAAAGATCCACACTGTTACCAAGGTCTCATTCATAGAATTCACAAACCCAGAATTATGGTGAAAATTTGGCCTAGCTGCTACCTTGGGTGTTGCTAACTTTAATTCACTATGATTTCATTTACTAGTACACAGAATGGAAATGTTAATCTGAAAACTCTCTAAGGATGGAGCTCATGCAACAAGGTAGCTGCTGATGACAGAAGTTAGAAAACATCTTTGCTCCTGTGATAAATTCTGCAAATGTCATATCCAAAGAGGAAGCTAATTCTTAGAGCTAAGAAAATGGGTTCATAATGAAGGGAAGAAAAGCAACAGACAAAGCTGAGCTAATTTTCTCCAGTCAAAGGAACCAAGCAATCCACTTTAGAGAAAACAAACAAATACAGTTCTGTTCTGGTCTCTAGCAAAGTCAACACTCTGTATTACGACTTTCCTTTTTCCCCTTTAACACCCCTATGTTCTGCCAAAACTCTGAAATGTATTCCATGTGCTGACCACATCTTGAGTCCAGTCCTACTGCATTTCTACCTCATCTGGGTTAGAGCAAATCACAATGAGGGACAGAAATAAGTTACAATGTTAGGAAATCAGTAATGAAGCAACTAGGTTTAAAAATACTTGCATTCACTTTCTTCTCTTGTCTTCCTATCATTCTCCAATCTCCTGACTGGATAAGTACCAACTGAAACCAAGAGGTTAGAAATACTTGCAGGAAGAATTAATAAAATAAAAAAAAACAGAAAAAGACTCAAATAAATAAATAATAAATAAATAAATAAATAAATAAGATATTACAAATACAAAGCAATGAACAAATAAGGTACGAAGGTAGGAAGTGATTAAAAGACAGAAAAGAAAATAAGTACCAGAAACAGAGAAGTAAGATAATAGAGAATGTGGGAGTCATGTTGTCTCAATTGACATCTTCTGAGAGTTACCAAGAACTAAAGTGAAATAGGACATAAGACACCATGAGTCAGCATGCAAACTTATAATTCCAGCTTTGACCCTTGCTATTCTTATGACCCTGGGGAAGTTACTTAGCCCCAAAAGAAAGAAATTCTTCACTTTGAAAGTAAAAATCAGGGACTGCCTGGGACAGCCTACAGTGCTGAATTGCACAATATCTCAAGAGTCCCACCATCTAGCTCAGTGCTTGCTCTTCACTCCAGAAAAGCCTTGTGGGTCCCAAAACTGTCCTGCTTCCCTGTGGAAACCTTTGGGGGCTCCAAAAATAATCATCTTGGAACCCAGCCTGACCAATTCCATTCTAGTCAGAACTGCCCACCATCTCAGTTGGTCCCTGGAATACATCCTGCACAGATGAGTTTCATGGCTCTACCAAGCCCCATTGTCTAACTCAGTAGCAGCTCTTAGGTCATGTGGATCTCAGAGGGACCCAAAGAGCATCCTGCTTCCCCGTGGAAACCTTTAGGGGCCCCAAGAGATTGGAACCCTACCCTACAAATCCCATTTTGGTCAGATCAACATGCCATCTCACTTGGGTCCACCAGGGACACAGCCTGCAGAGTAGGATTGGCCTGAGACACAGCCAGCAGACTCAAGAACACTGACCTCAATTAACCAGTCCATGGCAACCCATACCTTCCTGAGTAGTCCTGCTGCCATCAGGATCATCCAGCTAACATCAAGGAAAACCAGATACCTAAAGAACAGTGTAAGAACACAAGCAACAAGACCCGGGGCAATATAGCACCAGCAGAGTCCAGCTAATCTGCTACAATAAATCATGGATATCCAAAAGAAAGTGAAGCACAAGAAGAGGATCTTAAATCTAATCTTATAACGATGACAAAGGCCTTTAAAGAGGACATGAATAAATCCCTCAAGGACATACAGAAGAATACATTCAAATGGGTAGAGGTATTAAAACATGAAAAAATAAATATAAGGAAATACAGGAAAATATAATCAAACAGGTGAAGAATATGAATAAAACTGTCCAAGATTTGTACAGAGAAACAGAAGCAATAAAGAAAACACAAACTGAGACAATGCTGGAGAAGGAAAACCTAAGAAAGAGTTCAGGAACTATCGACATGCATATCATCAACAGAATACAGGAGATGGAGGTGAGAATCTCAGATGTAGAAGATAAGAGAAGAAATCAATATGAGTTAAAGAAAATGCAAAATCTAAAAAGTTCATGACACAAAACATCCAGGAAAAATGGGACAGCATGAAAAGACCAAACCTAAACATAACAGAAATAGAAGATTCCCAGCTCAAAGACCCAGAAAACATCTTCAACAAAATCACAGAAGGTAATTTCTATAACATAAAGAAAGAGATGCCTATAAAAGTACAAGAAGCTTATAGAACACAAAACAGTTTGGACCAGAAAAGAAAATATCCTCTGTCATAATAGTCAAAACACTAAATAAACACTAAATATAAAGAAAGAATTTTAAAATCATCAAGGGGGAAAAGGCCAAGTAACAAACAAAAGCAGACCTATCAGAACTATACACAATTTCTTATGTGAGACTCTAAAAGCTAGAAGGCCCTGGACAGAGGTCTTGCAGACACTAAGAGACCACAGATGTCAACCCAGATTCCAATATCGAGTAAAATGTTCAAACACCATAGATGGAGAACCCAATATATTCCATGATAAAACTAAATCCAAACAATATCTTTCTATTAGCCAACCCTTCAGAGGGAATTAGAAGGAAAATTCCAACCCAATGAGGTTAACTATACTCAAGAAAACACAAGAAGTAAGTAATTTCATATCATTAAAACCAATAGAAGACAGGCGCTTGCTCTCCCCCACCCTCTCTCTCTCACACACACTACCAACATCAAAATAACAGCTAGTAACAATCATTGGTCATTAATTATCTCTCAACATCAATGGACTCAATTCCTCAGTAAAAATAAATAGGCTAACAGAACAGATGCAAAACAGAATCCATCATTTTGCTGTATATAAGAAACACATCTCAGCAGCAAAGATAGTCATCTCAGTACAAAGGGCTTGAAAAAGGTTTTACAAGCAAATGGACCCAAGAAACAAGCTGAAGTACCATTCTAATATCTAACAAAGTAGGCTTTCAACTGAAAGCAATCAAAAGAGATAGGTTAGGACACTTCACACTCATCAAAGGAACAATCTACCAAGAGGATATCACAATTCTGAACATCTATGTCCCAAATGAAAGGGCACCTACATTCATAAAAAAAAGATTGCTAAAGCTTAAATCACACATTGATCCTCCCACATATTAGTGGGAAACTTCAAAAACCCATTCTCACCAATGGACAGGTCATTGAGAAGGGAGCTAAACAGAAAAATAACAAAACTAACAGAGGTTATGATTCAAATGGACCTAGCAGATATTCACAGAACATTTTACCCAAATACAGAATAATATATCTTCTTCTCAGCACCTTATAGAACCTTCTCCAAAATTGACCATATAATTGTGTATCTGCTGAGGCTTACTTTGTAACCAAACACTGAAATGACCTCATGCATCTTATCAGATCACCAAGGATTAAAGCTGGACTTCAACAAAAACAGAAACAACAGCAAACCTATACATTCATGGAAACTAAACACCTATTTAATGATCGCTGAGACAGGGAAAGAATAAAGAAATAAAAGACTTTCTAGAATTCAATGAAAAAGAGAGCATTACACACCCAAACTTATGGGACACAATGAAAGCAGCACTAAGAGGAATGTTCATAGCACTAAGTTGTCCTCATAAAGAAAGGGGAGAGTTCTCATACTATCAAGTTAAAATACATCTGATGGCACGAGAAAAAAAGAAAGAAAAAAAAAGAAACAAACAAACAAATGCACCCAGGAGGAGTAGACAGCAGGAAATAAACTCAGGGCTGTAACCAATCAATTAAAAACAAAGACAACAATACAACGAATCAAGGAAACTAAGAGCTCATTCTTTGAGAAAATCAACAAGATAGACACTTAGCCAAACAAATAAAAGACAAAGAGATAGTACCCAAATTAACAAAATCAGAAATGAAAAGGAAGACATAACAACAGACATTGAGGAAATTCAAAGATTCATTAGGTCTTACTTCCAAAGCCTGTACTCCACAAAATCTGAATGAATTGGATAATTTTCTAGATAGATAAAAATTACCAAAGCTAAAGCAAGATCAGGCAAACTATCTGAAAAGTCCTATAACCCCTAAGGAAAGAGAAGCAATCATTAAAAGTCTCCCAACCAAAAAAATCCCTAAGCCAGATGGTTTTAGTGCAGAATTCTACCAGACTTTCAAAGAAGAGCTAATACCAATACTCCTCAATCTATTCCACAAAATAGGAACAGAAGGAACACTGCCAAAGATATTCTATGAGGCCATAGTCATCCTGATATCTAGAACAAATAAAGACTCAATGACGAAAGAGAATTTCAGACCAATTTCTCTTATTAACACTGATGCAAAAATACCACGAAAACCAAATCCAAGAACACCCAGAGAGAGGTTACCCCTTGAGAAGAAAAAGGTGGAATGGAGGGAGGACTTATATGAGGTGGTACTACAAAGAGAGGAAGGCCTGATATTGGGTTGTAAACTGAATAAATAAATTAAACTAAAGAACACAGAAATTGTATCACCCACCCAAAATCCTTATTATCTTGAGAATGTGAGGAGATAATTCCTGTAAAGCCATTATTTTAATGAGTACTCCCAATGAAGAGCTTCTGTGACTCTCTCTGGCAAAAAGTGACATTTGCATTGAAAATGGGACAAGTCTATATTCCCAGCTCTTGCAAAGACAACAACAATACTAGGACTTATTCAGAAGTGAGCAGTCAATCAGTGTCAATCTATGATATATACCTGTGACTTACTGAGCAATTATTTTAAAGTATCATGGTTTAAAACTATCACTATAATTTAGCTTTTAATTTTCCTCTGAGACTGAGTCTGAGGAACATTCTGGATCCTAATTACATGGTGTCACAGCAGCTCTACAATACTGTCTGTTATACTATTTTGTCATAACAAGGAAGGTGGTGTACTTCTTTAGTCTCAGCACTCTAGAAGCAGAGGTACGTGGACTTGTGAGTTTGAAGCCAGCCTGGTCTATGTAGGGAATTCCAGGCAAACCAGGGATTACGAGACCTGCTTTCAAAACAAACAAACAATAACAAACAAACCCACGAGAATAAAATATAATAACTTTCCCTACGTATGTGTTGGAAAATAATAAAATATTAAGAAAAGTGTATTAAGAATGTACTTATTAAAGTAAAGTAAAAGAGTTTGCTGACTAGTATGCTAATAGTTTATGATCTGTCTAGAAAAAGACAGCACACTCACTCCCTCAGCCTGTGGTGTGTTGGAGTAGGGGTTTAGAGAAGATGGTGCACTGAGTGAGTTGGAGTTTTATTGGCGATTCACACAGTAAAGATTATCATGTAGATGTAGATCATCTGCAACACCACGAGAAATGTCACATGACTATAATCAAAACGTATGTTGTGTATACTCTGTGGCCAAATGGTTCTAATGCTCACATGCAATGTTGCTAATATGAAGGCTTCCTGTAATGGGAAGACAATTTCAGTACAAGGATGACTCAAGAAAAGCAAAGGACTGCAGTGCTACCCAGCAATACCTTGTTCAAGGAAGCACTAGGACAGACTCCCTGGGTTTAAATAATCTCCTGTGATACAGGTTCTCTGTATTCCCATGCTTTCCAATGAAAAAATGCACTAAGTTAGGCAGGTGGCACATTTAAACTCACAGGCAAATCCAGGAAAAATCAAGATATTTGTTATACGGGAACTCAAAGGATCCCCAAAATGAGTTAACCACATGATTCAATAGTGGAAGGAAAGAAAATTGGAAAGATCATAAAGCAAATTTCTAGAAATACCATAAATAAAAGAAAATAAGAAATAAAAGCTTGGCCCAAAGTTTACATTTTTGTTGAACTAATGAGGCACAGGATGAGGCATAGCTGACATATTCTTACACACTAAGAAAATATACACCAAATCTTTATGTTGTCCTTTACTACTGAATTATTAAGGATACACTGAAATGCAGGTGTAGTCTCGGTTTACTGTGACTCCCCTCAAAAATACTTTATTGAAAGGAAACAAAAACATTAAGGTATGTAAAAGATGAACATCTAAGATATAAAGTCTGGCTGTAATACTCAGGGCTCACATTGAACCATCTCAATTGGAGTCTTTCTCTCTCTCTTTCATGGCAACAGGTCAGCCAAAGCATCTGAAGGACCTGAAGGAACAAGCTTCCCAAGAGTTAGATCCAATAATATCTCGGTAGCCAACCACTTCTCCTTCTGGCCACACTATCTAGATTAAAGTGTACATACTGTGGAAATGACTGCCACTTTTAGGGTGTTCCACCCAGATTTTGTATTGTTTCAAATAACTCTTTTACATAGTTTCTCTTGATAATTAATTCTTGAATGCTTTACATTAACATTCATTCATTTTTAGTTTTTTTTTTTTTCCTCGCCTACCATTGATGACTGCCTTGGTCATCCTCTACTATACATGTACAACTGGACCCATGAGTCCCACCATGTTGCTCATCCTAAGGGGCTGCAAACCTTTCAGCTCCTTGGTTCCTTTCTCTAGCTCCTTCATTGGGGACCCTCAGTTCAATGGATGGCTGTGAGCCTCTACTTCTGTATTAGTCGGGTACTGTCAGAGCCTCTCAGGAGACAGCTATATAAGACTCATTTGTGCTTCCTTCAGTTTCTGTTCCATAGTTAGTGTCTGGAATTCCTCCCATGGGTATTTTGTTTCCCCTTTTAAGAAGGAATGAAGCGTTCACATTTTGGTCTTCCTTCTTCTTAGTTTCTTGTGGTTTGTGGATTGTACTTCGTGTATTCCGATATTCTGGGCTAATATCTACTTATCAGAGTGCATATAAGTCGATTTTATTCGATATTAGAATGGCTACCCCAGCTTTTTTCTTGGGACCATTGGCTTGGATCATTGTTTTCCAGCCTTTTATTCTGAGGTAGTGTCTGTCTTTGTCACTCAGGTGGGTTTCCTGTATGCAACAAAATGTTGGGTCCTGTTTACGTACCCAATCTGATAGTCTATGTCTTTTTATTGGGGAGTTGAGTCCATTGATATTAATAGATATTAAGGAAAAGTAATTGTTGCTTCTAGTTATTTTTGTTGTTAGAGTTGGAATTCTGTTTATGTGGCTATCTTCTTTTAGTTTTGTTGGAAGATTACATTTTTGCTTTTTCAGGGATTTAGTTCCCCTACTTGTGTTTTCCATTTATTACCCTTTGAAGAGCTGGATTTGAGGAAATATATTGTGTGAATTTGGTTTTGTCATGCAATACTTTGGTTTCTCCATCTATGGTAATTGAGATTTTTGCTGGATATAGGTTTCTCGGCTGGCATTTGTGTTCTCTTAGGGTCTGTATATCATCAACCCAGGATCTTCTAGCTTTCATAGTATCTGGAGAGAAGTCTGGTGTAATTCTGATAGATTTTTGCATTAAGAGCTTTTTGCTTTTTGCATTTTCTTTGACTGTTGTGTCAATGTTTTCTATGGTGTCTTCTGCCCCTGAGATTCTCTCTTCTATCTCTTGTATTCTGTTGGTGATGCTTGCATCTATAACTCCTGATTTCCTTCCTAGGTTTTCTATCTCCAGGTTCTGATTTCTTTATTGTTTCTATTTCTATTTTTAGATTCTGGATGGTTTTGCTCATTTCCTTCACCTGTTTGATTGTGTTTCCTGCCGTTCTTTAAGGGATTTTTGTGTTTCCTTTTGAAGTGCTTCTAGCTGTTTACGTGTGTTCTCCTGTATTTCTTGAGGATGCTATTTCTTTGAGGGTCTTTCTTAAAATCCAGTATCATCATCATGAGAAGTGATTTTTTAGATCTGAATCCTGCTTTTCCGGTGTGGTGGTGTGTCCTGGACTTACAATGGTGGGAGTATTGCGTTCTGATGATGCCAAGTAACCTTCATTTGTGTTGCTTATATTCTTACATTTGCCCCGCATTATCTGGCTATCAGTACTGCTACCTGACCTTGTTAAGTCTGACTGGAGCATGTCCTTCCTGTGATCCTGATTGTGTCAGAACTCCTCAGAGTCAATCTGTCTCTGTGATCCTGTGATTCTGGGATCCTTTGACTCTGGGGTTGTTAGAGCACCTGAGAGTGGAGCTTCCTCTGGGTGTTTTGAGAATGACTGCAGAGTTTGAGCCCAATGCCCAATGTCTGCTCAGGGCACTGGACAGCCCACACAGACTGGAAGCAACCTGAGCCACTGGGGTGGCAGAATTCTTGTGTGCCTGGTCCCACTTGTCCCAGTCACTCCCAGTGTTGGGACAGATATGTCCTCCTCACCTCTGATGCTGGGCGTGTTAGATCACCTGGGAGTGGAGCTTCCTCTGGGTGTTATGGGACCATAAGGAACCTGAACCACTGTGCTGGCGGAGTTCCTGTGTGCCTGGTCCAGCTGGTCCCAGTTACTCCCAGTGTTGGGACAGATGTTATGTCCGGGCTTCTACTTGTTTACTCATGTTCTCCTATAATTCTTTAATGGAATTTTGTGTTTCCTCTTTAAGGGCTTGTACTTCTTTACCTGTGTTCTCCTGTATTTTTTTAAGGGAGTTGTTCATGTCATTCTTAAATTCCTCTATCACCACCGTGAAATATGATTTTAGATCCAAATCTTGCTTTTCTGGTGTTTTGGGATATCCAGGACTTGCTGTGGTGGGAGTACTAGGTTCTCATGAAGCCAAGTAGTCTTGGTTTCTGTTGGTAAGATTCTTGCGTTTGCCTTTCATCATCTGTTGATCTCTGGTGTTAGATGTTCTTGCTATCTCTGACTGGAGCTTGTTCCTCCTGAGGGTCTGTAAGCCTGTGCCAGCACTTGTGGGAGATCAGCTCTCCTCTGGTAAAACCTGGGTGCAGATAGCTGTGGATCAGTCATCCCTCCCGAGTCCTGGGGTCAGAGAACACCCTGGAGACAAGATCTCCACTTGTAGGAAAGGTGCAGAGAGGGCTGTGGATCTTTTGTCCCTCCTAGGTGTCGTCTGAGGTAGAAAGGTTCCTGACCAGACTGCTCTGCCTCTTGTGAGGCCTGTGCCTCCTGGCTGGTCCCGCCTTAGAAAGTCACTAGAAAGAAAATGGTGGATCTTACCTCTCATTTTTAGTTTTTTTGTCAAACCAAATTATTTAATTTAATCAAATTAATTCAAATTATCTTTATCAAAATTTAAGAAAAACCAATGGTCTAACTTCAAATGAACTGAAGAACAGACAAAGTCTGACTAAATTTTCCTTTTGTTTTTTTTGCTGGAACTAGGCATTAAACCCAGAGTTTACGCAAACTAGGACAGTGGTCTACCACTGCGCTACATGCCCAGCTCAGAATTAGTTTTAAAGTAATTGAGTAAAGCCCTCTTATCCCTGATGGATCTCACTTCCTTTTAAAATGTCTTCACTTTGACAAATGAAGACCATTCTTATAGTCTGTTATGTTGTTAACTCTACTAAATAAAACTGCACCCAACTCTCATTTATTAAAATCTCATTAATTTATTAAAACTATTCAAATATTACTTGACCAAAAAATATCAATAAATTTTCCAGGAGAAGTCCTATCATGATTTATGTACAAATGTCAGTAATATTTACTTCTATTACAGCTTATATTTAGGTCACTAGATCTTTTGCATTGGTTGCACACTGCATGATTGTAGCACACACCACTTGTGCTATGAATTAGATGAATGGCAATTCCCAAGAGGTATGAATACTTCCATAGTAGGAAGTCCAAAGGCTGACATTCTTGCGAACACATGACTGGTAAACAACTGTTTGATGAAATACTCCTTTATCTCCTACTAAAACAAATGTCTCCCAAGTTAACTGCCTATATTAACTGCCTTGTAGCCATCTTTGTCTAGCAACTTACTACTTCAAATTTCAATTACTCTATTTCACAGACTCCATTATTTTACAGGTTGTATATCTTAAGTTACATCTTTTAGGTATGCTATTAAAATGAGTATTCACAGCTGAGAAGTGATGTTGTACACCTTTAATCCCTGCATTGGGAGGCAAAGGCAGGTGAAACTCTAAGTTGAGGCCACACTGGTCTACAAAGACAATTCCAGGACAGGTAAGATTACATACAGAATCTGTCTTCAAAATCAAAAAGAGGAGAGGAGAGGAGAGGAGAGGAGAGGAGAGGAATGGAGAGGAAGGGAGAGGAAAGGAGAGGAAAGAAGAGGAAAGGAGAGGAAAGGAGAGGAAGAGAAGAGAGGAGAGGAAGAGAAGAGAGGAGAAGAGAGGAGAAGAGAGGAGAGGAGAGGAGAAGAGAGGAGAGGAGAGGAGAGGAGAGGAGAGGAGAGGAGAGGAAGAGAGGAGGAGAAGAGAGAAGAGGAGTGCAGAGAGAAGAAGAGAGGAGAGGAAGAGAGGAGAAAAGAGAAGAGCGCAGAGAGAAGAGAGAAAAGAGGACAGGAGAGAAGGACAAAGAAAATAGTATTCTGTAATAAAATATGAAAACTGCTACAGCTAGAATAAATCAAATATCTTACTGTAAAACTTTTCAAAGCTTTTGAAACCAACATTGAGGCTTTCTACATGAGAACTTACTGCTCTTACTTTAACAGACATGGTAGTCTACTTAACTCTGCCTCATTTGGAAAAGGGAGAAACAAACAAACAAAAAATTTCCCATCACTTCTTTAGGCTTTAGGAGACAGAAGCTGACTGTGGGAAAATAAATAGATCTTTTCTATTTATTTTAAAGGTTTATATCAGATAAGGTCACCCATTCCAGTTTGCTTGCTTTTACTGATTTGTAAAATTACAAAAACCAAGTAATATTCCTTTCATTTAAGTCCCTTTCCAGAGGAAACTGTCTTATCTCTGCAGAAACGAAGCCACTGCATCTACCACCAGCTACTCCAGAAAGGTGGTTCTCCCCAGGGAGGCTTAGCAGGTAGGGGCAGGAGGAGTAAGAGGTAGAAATGAAAGAGAATATTTGAGGTTGGCTCAGTGTCATTCCTGATATTTCAAGGTTAGAAATCAGAAATTCAATAGGTCCTTTGGTGACTACTACAGTCCTGCAACACAATGAAAGTTGTATCAGAGAATAATCACAGTCTTAGAAATGTAACAATTGACTTAAAGACCCAATTATGCTTTGTTTAAAATTGTATCCGAAGTTTGTCACTGCTCCAGAAAGTCACCCTTCAGCAGCACTACCACTTGTGGCATTTAATACAGATCTATAGAATCCTATCTGTAGCCTCTGCATATGAATCCTAGGTAAGTTTCTTTGTAATTATTACTTGGCTATGAATTCCAACACAGTTGTACCATAGAATTCACGCAGTATTTATTACTAGATCTTACACATATCTTCCTTTCTATCTCAGTAATATTGCACATACATACATAACATCTGTTTTCATTTCTTATGCAGTATATTTTATTTCACTTCAGGATAATTATTTATTATATAAAAGGAATAGTGGTGTTCCATCTGCCCTTATAGTGCTAAAATGAAAAGCTGAATTGATGACAAAGGGAAAGGAAGACACTGAGGACAACAGGGTTCAGAACCACTGAGGTGAACTTACAAGCAACCCCTAAGCACAGAGAGAGCAAGGGAGGAGAGTAAACCTCTGTTTTACTTAGCTTCTAAGTTTCCATGCTCCCAAACAGTGCCCTTACAGCACTTGAGACTGTGTACGTTCCTGGACTAACTCACAGTTTACTCAGTGGTAAGACTGCTTGGTATTCAAAGGAACATCACGCAGATCCAGGCAGGACAGAGCACAGCAGAGCTCCTCAAGAACTCCATCTGTCCACTTCCATAGTGGTAAAGTAACGTTCACTTTCAATGGTGACAGAACTTCATTGTATTTTATCTCTCACTGGGTAACAGAGATTTTCAGAACCACTTACCTCAGTGGTAGTTCCTACGTCAGCAGATGGGCTACACGTGCTGGTGTCTGGTGGAGCTGTGCCTACACTGCTCCGAACTGGAGAACTGGGGACAAGCCCTGTCATGGTCTCTGGGTAGACTGAAGATGGACTAAGATTGCCTCTCTTCTGAATTTTACTCCAGACTTTACTCATGGTATCAGCCAATTCGTAAATGAGCTGGACCTGAGAGTAAGGGAGAGTAGGGAGAAGAATTACACTTCAAAGTCTATTCACAACCTACTAAAATGCTAGATATAAGAAAACTGACAATTTCAAAATGTAAGAGTCTACAAAATGACTAATGACCAAATAATGGTCAAAAAACATCACGAAGCAGGACTGATTTACACCAGCTGCAAACTTGCACTGTGCTATTTTATGATCAGCAAGCATTTCTGCTGATAGATGCAGTCTAACTAGAAGTGCGCACTATTGAGAAGTAGATTCTTTTTAAGAATGATAATGAACAAATACAAATGCCTCTTACACAGAGAACTGGTGAAAGCAGAAAGCAAATACACACCCTGGGAAGTGTGGTTACTTTGTGCACTTTAGAGCAGCTATCACCCTTCCTTCAAGATAATTTCCATAGCTAAATCTTCTCTATTTTTCAGGGATGAAAATGACATGGGATTTCTTTTGAGACAAGTGAAAAGAGTGATATAACAGAGACTAGGAAAAGAAAAACAATAACTTATGAGACTTTTAGAGATAGAAAACATCTCCAACCTACTTCCCCTGAGATATGTCATTCTAATATTCAGAGAAAAATGGTTTAACTTGCAAATTATTTGACTGAGTTCTAAGATATTTATACAAGATTTCACAAATAAGCATTAATCATGGAGTTTGTATGAGAACATATTGGCATATACTGTATAAAAGGAGCCCGGGGGGCGGGGGGGAGTCAAACATAACATATAAGCAAACCCACAGCTGCATACCATACTCTGATTGCTATTGTAAAAAAGTAAAGTTCTCCTATTTATAAAGAGTTTCAGCCCTAGTACACATCCAGATGATGAGGCTAAGTCTCTCATATGGGGAAAACAGATGTACAGAGACACTGCTCTGTCACTCATATGCACAGAGACTTTGCTGTCACTAACATGCACAGAGACATGGCTGTCACTCACATGCACAGAGACACTTCTGTCACTCACATGCAAGAGACACTGCTGTTAATGCTTCCTTGATGTAAAATCTGCATGCTCTAGATTTCAACTGTTTTTTGTGCCAGAAGCCTCAAATCTCGAATCACGGATATTTGTAGTTTTAAAATAATCTAACGACTACAGATTCTTTTAAAAAAAAAATGGGGGGGGGGGAGAGCTTTATAGAAAAACCATTCAAGTCATTTTTTATTTCATAAATAAGATTTTTCTCTTAAGAGGAAGTGTTGGAACCCAAATCCTTATGAATCATTGTTTCTCTTTTCCCTAAATAAACGAGTTGTCTAATAAGGAGAGCATTATCCAAAGAAAGTCATTTCTGCTCCTAAGGTTATAGGGTTATTTACTTCAGAGGCACAATACAGTTTTTATCATCACCACTTCTGATTCCTTCCACTATTGTCATTTAAAATGTGTAACAGTGGGCCTCACAAGTGGCAGAGCAGCCAGAACAGGATTCTCTCAACCTCAGTCTACACATAGGAGTGACTGCAGTGGATCCACAACCCTTTCTGCGCCTTCTCTGCAAGCAGAGAGCCTGCCTTCAGGGATGCTTTAACCCAGGGACTCTGGTGAGATCCACCATTCTCTCTCCAGGACTTTCTAAGGTGGGACCAGCCAGGAGACACAGGCCTCAGAAGTGGCAGGGCAGTCTGGTCAGGATACTTCCTACCTCAGACCACACCCAGGAGGGACAACAGACCCAAAGCCCTCTCTGAACCCTGTCTCCAAGGTGCGCTCTGACCCAGGACTCAGGACAGACAACTGATCCACAATCATCTGTGCTAGGGTTTTACCAGAGAAGAGCTGATCTCCCAGAAGTGCTGACACAGGCTTAGAGACCCACAGGAGGAACAGTCTATAGTCAGAGACAGCAAGAACATCTAACACCAGACATCAACAGATGTCGAAAGGCAAACACAAGAATCTTACCAACAGAAACCAAGACGACTTGGCTTTATTAGAACCTAGTACTCCCATCACAGCAAGTCCTGGATATCCCAAAACACCAGAAAAGCAAGATTTGGATCTAAAATCGTATCTCACGATGGTGTTAGAGAACACAGGTAAAGAGGTACAAGTCCTTAAAGAGGAAACACAAAAAATCCCATAAAGAATTACAGGAGATCATGAGTAAACAAGCAGAAGTCCTTAAAGAGGAAACACAAAAATCCCTTAAAGAATTACAGGAAAGCACAAACAAACAAGTGAAGCAATTGAGCAAAACCATCCAGGACCTAAAACTGGAAGTAGAAACCATTAATAAACCACAAAGAGAGGAAGCTCTGGAGCTAGAAAGCTTAGGAAAGAAGTCAAGAAACACAGATGTATTTATCACCAACAGAATACAAGAGATAGAAGAGAGAATCACAGAAGCAGAAGATACCATAGACAACATTGACACAACAGTCAAAGAAAATACAAAATGCAAAAAGTTCCTGACCCAAAACATTCAGGAAATTCAGGACACAATGAGAAAACCAAACCTAAGAATAATAGGAATAGAAGAGAGTGAAGACCTCCAACTTAAAGGGCCAGTAAATATCTTCAACAAAATTACAGAAGAAAACTTCCCTAACCTAAAGAAAGAGATACCCATGAACATACAAGAAGCCTACAGAACGTGAAATGGACTGGACCAGAAAAGAAATTCCTCCCGCCACATAATAGTCAAACCACCAAATGCACAAAACAAAGGAAGAATACTAAAAGAAGTAAGGGGAAAAGGTCAAATAATATATAAAGGCAGGCCTATCAGAATTACACCAGACTTCTCGCCAGAGACTATAAAAGCTAGAAGACCCTGGCCAGATGTAATACAGACCCTAAGATAAAAGAAATGCCAGCCCAGGCTACTATACCCAGCAAAACTCTCAATTACCATAGATGGAGAAACCAAAGTATTCCATGACAAAATCAAATTAACACAATATATTTCCACAAATCCGGCCATTGAAAGGATAATACATGGAAAACTCCAACACAAGTAGGGGAACTACATCTCTGAAAAAGCAAGAATGTAATCTTCTAACAAAACTAAAAGAAGAAAGCCACATGAACGGAATTCCAACTCTAACAACAAAAATAACTAGAAGCAACAATTACTTTTCCTTAATATCTGTTAATATCAATGGTCTCAACTCCCCAATAAAAAGACATAGACTATCAGATTGGGTATGTAAACAGGACCCAACATTTTGTTGCATACAAGAAACCCACCTGAGTGACAAAGACAGACACTACCTTAGAATAAAAGGCTGGAAAACAATGATCCAAGCCAATGGTCCCAAGAAAAAAGCTGGGGTAGCCATTCTAATATTGAATAAAATCGACTTTCACCCTAAAGTGATCAAAAAAGATAAGGAGGGACACTTCATACTCATCAAAGGTATGATCTACCAATGAACCTCTATGCCCCAAATGCAAGGGCATCAACATTCATAAAAGAAAGTTTACTAAAGCTTAAATCACACATTGCACCGCACACAATAATAGTGGGAGATTTCAACACCCCACTCTCTGCAATGGACAGATCATGGAAATAGAAACTAAACAAAGACACAGTGAGACTAACAGAAGTTATGAAACACATGGATTTAACTGATATCTATAGAACTTTTTATCCTAAAACAAAAGCATATACTTTCTTCTCAGCACTTCATGGTACCTTCTCCAAAATGGACCATATAATTGCTCACAAATCAGGCCTCAACAGATACAAGAAGATTGAAATAATTCCTTGTATTCTATCAGATCACCATGGTCTAATGCTGTTCCTCAATAACAGCATAAACAATAGAATGCCCACATGTATGTGGAAGCTTAACAACACTCTACTCAATAATAACTTGGTAAAGGAAGAAATAAAGAAAGAAATTAAAGACTTTCTAGAGTTTAATGAAAATGAAGCCACAACATACCCAAACTTATGGGACACAATGGAAGCAGTCCTAAACGGAAAACTAATAGCTTTAGGTGCCTCAAAAAAGAAACTGGAGAGAGCATACACCAGCAATTTGACAGCACACCTGAAAGCGCTAGAACAAAGAGAAGCAAATTCGCCCAAGAGGAGTCGAAGGCAAAAAATAATCAAACTCATGGTTGAAATCAACCAAATAGAAACAAAAAGAACTATACAAAGAATCAACCAAACCAGGAGCTGGTTTTTTGAGAAGATCAACAAAAGAGATAAACCCTTAGCCAGACTAACTACAGGACACAGAGACAGTATGCTAATTAAATATATGAGAAATGAAAAGGGAAACATAACAGCAGACACTGAGGAAATCCAAAAAATCATGAGATCCTACTACAAAAGCCTATACTCAACAAAACTAGAAAACCTGGATGAAATGGACAATTTTCAAGACAGATATCGGGTACCAAAGTTAAATCAAGATTAGATCAATGATCTAAACAGTCCCATATCTGCTAATGAAATAGAAACAGTCATTAATAGTCTCCCAACCAAAAAAAGCCCAGGATCAGATGGGTTTATTGCAGAGTTTTATGAACCATTCAGAGAAGACCTAATACCAATACTCCTCAAACTATTCCACAAAAAAGAAACAGAAGATACTCAACCAAATTCGTTCTATGAAGCCACAATTACTCTTATACCTAAACCACACAAAGACCTAAGGAAGAAAGAAAACTTCAGGCCAATTTCCCTTATGAATACTGATGCAAAAATACTCAATAAAATTCTTGAAAACCAAATCAAAGAACACATCAAAATGATCATCCACCATGATCAAGTAGGCTTCATCACAGGGATGCAGGGATGGTTCAATATACAGGAATCCATCAATATAATTCACTACATAAACAAACTCAAAGAAAAAAAACCACATGATCATCTCATTAGATGCTGAGAAAGCATTTGACAAAATCCAACATCCCTTCATGATAAAAGTCTTGGAAAGATCAGGAATTCAAGGTCCGTACTTAAACATAGTAAAAGCAATATACAGCAAACCAGTAGCCAACATCAAACTCAATGAAGAGAAACTTGAAGCAGTCCCACTAAAATCAGGGACTAGACAAGGCTGCCCACTCTCTCCCTACCTATTCGATATTGTACATGAAATCCTAGCCAGAGCAATTAGACAACAAAAGGAGATCAAAGGGATACGAATTGGAAAGGAAGAAGTCAAATTATCACTATTTGCTGATGATATTATAGTATGCTTAAGTGACCCCAAAAATTCCACCACACAACTCCTAAACCTGATAAAGAACTTCAGCAAAGTAGGTGGATATAAAATTAACTCAAGCAAATCAGTGGCCTTTTTCTACACAAAAGATAAACAGGCAGAGAAAGCAATTAGGGAAACAACACCCTTCACAATAACTACAAATAATATAAAATACCTTGGTGTGACTCTAAGCAAGTAAAAAATCGGTTTGACTAGAGCTTCAAGTCTCTGAAGAAGGAAATTCAAGATCTCAGAAGATGGACAGATTTCCCAGGCTTGTGGATTGGCAGGATTAATATAGTAAAGATGGCCATCTTGCCGAAGGCAATCTACAGACAGATTCAATGCAATCCCCATCAAAATACCAACTCAATTCTTCATAGACTTAGAGCAATTTGCAAATTCATCTGGAATAACAAAAAACCCAGGATAGGGAAAACTATTCTCAACAATAAAGAAACCTCTGGTAGAATCACCATCTCAGACCTTAAGCTGTACTACAGAGCAATTGTGATTAAAAACTGCATGGCATTGGTCCAGTGACAGGCAGGTAGATCAATGGAATAGAAGTGAAGACTCAGAAATGCACCCACACACCTATGGTACCTGATCTTTGACAAAGGAGCTAAAACCATACAATGGAAAAAAGACAGCATTTTCAATAAATGGTGCTGGCTCAACTGGCAGTTAGTATGTAGAAGAATGCAAATCGATCCATTCCTACCCAAGTCCAAATGGATCAGGGACCTCTACATCAAACCAGATACACTGAAAGTAATAGAAAAAAAAGTGGGGAAGAGCCTCAAGCACAAAGGTCCAGGGGAAATTTTCCTGAACAGAACACCAATAGCTTATGCTGTAAGATCAATAATTGACATTTGGGACCTCATAAAGCTGCAAAGCTTCTGTAAGGCAAAAGATACTGTCAATAGGACGAAACGGCAACCAACAAATTGGGAAACGAACTTTACCAGTTCTGATAGAGGGCTAATATCCAATGTATACAAAGAACTCAAGAAGTTAAGACTCCAGAGAATCAAATAACCCTATTAAAAAAATGGGATACAGAGCTAAACAAAGAATTCTCAACTGATGAATACTGATTGGCTGAGAAGCACCTACAGAAATGTTCAACATCCTTAGTCATCAGCGAAATGCAAATCAAAACAACCCTGAGGTTCCACCTCAAACCAGTCAGAATGGCTAGGATAAAAAACTCAGGTGAAAGCAGATGCTGGAGAGGTTGCGGAGAAATAGGAACACTCCTTCATTGCTGGTGGGATTGCAAGCTGGTACAACCACTATGGAAATCAGTGTGGCAGTTCCTCCGGAAATTGGACATAGTTCTCCCAGAGGACCCAGCCATACCACTCCTGGGCATATACCCACAAGATGCTCCAACATGTAATAAGGGAACATGCTCCACCATGTTCATAGCAGCCTTATTTATAATAGCCAGAAGCTGGAAACAACCCAGATGTCCCTCAACAGAGAATGGATAAAGAAATTGTGGTACATCTACACAATGGAGTACTACTCAGCTATGAAACAATGAATTTATGAAATTCTTAGGGAAATGGGTGGATCTGGAAAATATCATCCTGAGTGAGGTAACCCAATCCCAAAAGATCACACATGGTATGCACTCTCTGATAAGTGGTTATTAGCCTAGAGGTTTGGAATATTCAAAGTACTATCCACAAACCACAAGAAACTCAAGAAGGAAGTTCAAAATATGGACACTTCATTCCTTCTTAAAAAGAGGAACAAAATACCCATGGAAGGAGTTGCAGAGATTGACTATGGAGCAGAGACTGAAGGAAGGGCACTTCACCCTCATATAGCTGTCTCCTGAGAGGCAGTACCCGACTAATATAGAAGTAGAGGCTCACAGCCATCTATCCATTGAACTGATTACAGGGACCCCAATGAAGGAGTTAAAGAAAGGATTGAAGGAACTGAAGGGTTTGTAGCCCCTTAGGACAAACAAAAATATGAACTAACTAGTACCCTCAGAGTTCCTAGGGACTAAACCACCAACCAAGGAGTACACATGGTGGGACTAATGGCTCCATCAGCATATGTATAGCAGAGGATGGCCAAGTTGGTCATGAACGGGAGGAGAGGCCCTTGTCCCTGTGAAGGTTCTGTGCCCCACGTAGGGGAAGCCAGAAACAGTAAGTGGGAGAGGGTGAGGTGGTGAGGGGGGGGTGTGTGTGTCAGGGGTTTGTTCCTTTCGTTGTTTTTTGTTTTGTTTTTTGTTTTGTTTTTTTGGAGGGGAAACTGGGAATGGAGAAATCATATGACATGTAAATAAAAAAATAGTATTCAATATTGACTATGAAAAATATACAATAGTATACTTGATGTTAAAAAATGTAAATTTTATGATAATTAACAATATACACAAAACCAGGTGATAGGAATTCATAGTAATTGTAAGGAAGCAGAATATAACATGATTGGCATATTACGGTTGAAATGTTATGGAAGTGGCAATGATTTTAATAGGAAACTTTTAATAAGTGTTACTCTTTTGGTGTAAAAGAGTAAGACGTGAAAGGGGCTCTGAGAATCTGATTTATAATTGTATTTGGTCACTTCAGTACATCCTCCAGTCCAACAACAAAAGAAATAGTTCCTCAGAATTTCAAAAGAGCACATCCATAACTGATTTTATTCCACTATCCAAAATATAAAATTATGCTCTCATAAATACAATTCGCATTATAAACCTTGATAGAACTTCAAAGCCATTCTTCTTCGAATCACAGCAATGTTGATGGCAAGATTTAAAGACAAAAAAGTTAGGATATTTAAAAGAGGAGAAGTCTTTTAATAAAACAAATGAACATTCTCTTAAAAAAACACTTAGCTTTTAGAATGAAGTATACAAACCTGGCGATTAGAGCATTTTATCTCTAATGACTCTAAGTCAACATGAAGACAGACAACAAATGAATGCCTTCCGTCAGGTCCCACAGGAAGTAGCTTTTGAGAAGTGACTGCCAGAGTAGAGGTACATCCCATTGGCTCTACAAGGGAAAGTGTCACTTGCTTTCCAAGAAGGGTATATATGCTGAAATGATGCAAGCTTATGGTCCAAGGAAATGCATCACCTATAAGGGAACAAAACAGAAAAATGAGACCAACAAAATTACATAATTAATGAGTACAAATAAAAAATGATTTAAAATTTCAATCTGAAATATAAGACAACTTAACAAAGGGAGGATCTCAGAGACTAAGGTAGTAAATAATTTACATGCTACTTAAATAATTTAATTTTAGTATTTGTAATTATTATAATATACTTCTATACCCTTCTATACATTATGAGCATGTGAAGAAAGCTAAATACAAAAAATAAAAACAGAAATAGAAGTCCTATTGCCCTCTTTGCCACTATGGTGGATAGTAAATGTTTTTGCATTCGGAGACTGCATAATGGGTTACATTTAATGATGTACAGTGACATTTGCATGGAGAAGAGACCTGGCTGTGAAAGGAGAGAGGAGAATGAAATGGATGTTCTTGTGTGTGTGGTAACCACACCAGAATTAACAGTGATGGCCATGCTAATGAATCAGGCTTCTGGCGCTATGTCAGAAATTGTTACTCAGAAATCCTGTGGGTGGAAACCAGACATTTTCTACATATTCCTTATGTGGCTCTTAAAGTACATGAGACATATTTTAGAGGATGCAGGTTTGATTAAAAATTTAACATTCATAAATATCATAATGAAAAGAAAAACATTTCTTTTACTGTTTAGTAATTTATCTCATGTGCAATGTATTTATAAGTAGAAGCATGGAATATGAAACATCTTAGAATTTGGTATTGTAGTTGTAGGTAAAATAGACTGATATAATTCCAATTGGAATATTTAAAATTCATTATTCTGGTATCAAGTTATAAACAATACATTTCTATCAAATGTTTAGAATGCCCATTCTAATTATCAGTACAGAAGGACAACAGAATTACTGTTTAAGTGCTGAACTCCCATAGTATATTTTGTATGTTTTGAAAGAACTTACTATCCAACATTAGACATAGGATCCCCAGTTATAGGTTATATATTAAGTATTAAATATTCATTAATGATATTTTTAGGGTATGAAAGGATATGAATATAAAAGTTGAACACATTTTTATGTATTATTTGATTCTCAAATTACTCAATATTATTAATATACTTGACATATGAAATGCATTTAAATAATAAAAAATTTAAGAAAGAGGAAAAAAGGATAATTACTATTATTTATGAGTTTTTATCATAAGTATAATTCATTATTATAAATGGCAAATTACAAGGTAATACACTACATTAGTGTATTTACAAACTGAACATTGTGTGAAATGATGGCCCACAAGAGGTGTAGAAAATAACATTAAAATGTGAAATACAAAAAAAAAGTGCCAACAAAAAATTAAATATCCTCAAAAACCATTACTTAAAAAATAAAGGCAAGGAGATTCTGATTTAGGAGGGAGTAAGGTGCTTGCTTAACATGTACAAGGCCTGAAATTCACTTATCAATAGCACCAAGCAGAACAAAACAAAACACAAGAGTATAAAAGGTATTCTGAAATCAATGAACAATGAGAGAATTCACTAGAAATTGCTTGGCCTTCAATTGTAATTGATACGCACAAGACAGAATAACAGTTAGATAAAACCAATATGTGGGCTATATGAAAGAATCTATTAAAACATTTTTCATTTCTTCCTGTAGCAGCTTGTGTTCACATGGTAATTATGTTATCAAAAACCTGTTTGCAGTAACCTGTACATAGGAATAAAGGAAGCTTGTCCTCAGTAGGTTTTTGACTGGTCAATAAAGTTACCCAGTGGCCAATGGCTGGGCAGAAAGACAGAGGCAGGACTTTTAGGATCCCAGCAGGGGACAGAGGAAGGAGGAAGAGGGGATTCTGTCATGAGGAGGGTGTGGGCAAGGGACCAAGCTGTAAGAGGGTTAGAGAGTCAGCAAGTATATGTGTGTGTGTATGGGGGAGGGGGGGGTGGCCCCAGGAGGGCTGCACAGCAGGGGCCAAGGCAGCAAAGATAAAATACAGATTTATTAAGTACTAACTCAGGAATATCAGAGGAGACTATGTGCTAGCCATGTGGAATTAGGGAGTGACCCAGCCATTGAGCTGTTTAAGGTATTTAAAATATAAGGCTGTGTATGTGTCTTTCCTTAGGGAATCCAGAACGCTGGGGCAATAAGGAAAAGTGTGCATGCACCTGCTAGGAAGTATAGAGTAGATTAAAATACTACTGCTTCATCTTCCCCTAAGTACTATAACAACAGTCAATATTTATAACTCCATCACTACACATGAGTATATAAAATATGTTTCAACAGAAAAGTGTAAAGAAATGTATATTTGTAGAAAAATTAAATAATTTAACTAAATAAGTCAGAAGTCCTCTGGCTTAGAATGGGATAAATTCAGATAAACAACATAGTTTACAAGAACCACCACAAAAAAAATCTAGTGAAAAAACATCAACAGAGAAAGCAGCAGTCTAAAATAGACCTTTTAGGTAAAAAAGACAATAAAACAGAAATAATTAGACAAAAATCAATGGACAGCAAATTACCAAATGAATTTCAACATATTAATACTACACTAAAGAAAAATTATCTACATATTCGATCTAAAAATCACATTGTCAGTATGCAAAAAAGGAATATGTATCTAACTAGTAACTACAGGAGAAATAGATTCAAAGACAGAATTACAGTTAATTTACAAGAAGGGAAAATACACCATCATCCTACCAGAAAGCAAGAGTCTCAGTAATTAACAGTCAAAACAGATTCAGGATGGCAATATACAGAAACTTGACATAGCATCATTACAAGGTCATCCTTTTAGGAAAACATAACAATTACAGGTACATATAAATCTAAAAACTCTCAAGTTGTGTGGCTCAAAAAGTGACATGGTTTACGGGAAATACCACTAAAACTTATTGGTTTCAATATTCTACTCTTGAACACCGACAGAATATGCAGGTGAAACACAGTAGGGGTAGAGCAGAGCTTGTAAAATCACCAATGAACAAGAAAAACATTGCCAGGCAGTGGTGTTGCATGCCTTTGATCTCAGCACCTGGGAGGCAGAGGCTCCCAGAAATCAGTGGATTTCTGAGTTCAAGGCCAGCCTGGTCTACAGAGAGTGTTCCAGGACAGCCAGGGCTACACAGAGGAACCCTGTCTCAAAAAACCAAAAAACCAAAAAAAAAAAAAAAAAAGAAGAAGAAAGAAGAAAGAAGAAAGAAGGAAGAAGGAAGAAGGAAGAAGGAAGAAGGAAGAAGGAAGGAAGGAAGGAAGGAAGGAAGGAAGGAAGAAGAAGAAGAAGAAGAAGAAGAAGAAGAAGAAGAAGAAGAAGAAGAAGAAGAAGAAAATTGAACTAATCAGTAACACTTATAGAAATTAGATGTTAATCTAAAGGAGGAGAAGGAGGGGAAGGAGAAGAGAAAGGAGGGGAGGAAGGGAAAGGGAAGAGGAGGGAAAAGAGGGAGAGGAGAAAAGTTAGGAGGGGAAAGAGGGGGAGGGAAAGGAGGGGTAAAAGGGAAAGGAGGGGGAGCAAGAGAGGGAGGGAGGAAGAGAAAAGGCACACCAATGGCTTGGTGCAAAATACTACTCAAGTCTTGTACTACTCTGATATTAAAACCAGACAAAATCTGTATGATGTACAGCCTCAAATCCTTCAGAAAAAAAATAATTCCTTCAAAGAAACACTACCTCCATATGACACATGGAGGAACAAAGAGCTTTCTGTCACTAAAGGGTCATGAAGTAAAGGCTTGGTTCCCAATGTGCATAGGAGGAAAGAAGAGAGACTACTACCAAGTAGGATGGCTTCAGCCTGCTGGAAATTCTGGTCTTTGCTCCTTCCCTGTGAGTGAGTGCTCAGGCTCTGCCTTGCACTTTCAGTCTTCAAACAAACAGGGTCCAAACATGCACAGAGTGAGTCAAAATGAACCTTGAGGATCACTGTATCTACCCCAAAATGAAAACTTAACCTATAGGTAATATCACACTTAATACTGACTAACTGTACACTTTATCTAAGGATTAGAAACAGGTAGGGATGTCCACTCTCTATGGAACTCTTGGAGAGTTCTAGCAAATATACTAAGGAATTCAACAATAAAATAGTATTAATTAATACCATCTACATAGCAAAGAAATACACATGTATGGCATTCATTCACAAGACTGTAATGCATACCTCCATGTTCATAACAACACAGCAACAGGCAAGAACTGTTAACACTGCAACTGATACCAACTGGTAAACAGAAATAAGATGTGACATTGTATTGTTTTTTTGTTTTTGTTTTCCCTTTTTCTTTTTCTTTTCCTTTTTCTTTTTCAAGACAGGGTTTCTCTGTGTAGCCCTGGCTGTCCTGGAACTCACTCCATAGACCATGGTGTCCTCAAACTCAGAAATCCACCTGCCTCTGCCTCCCAAGTGCTGGGATTAAAGGTGTGTGCCACCACCGCCTGGCAAGATGTGACATTGCAAGGCCCAATTTGTAAAAAACCCAATTTGTGTGAGACCAGGAGCTAAACTCCAGTTCCAGGAAGAAAATCACAAAGTCCATGAGAGCAAACATCCTATGGCAACCCACTCTCCTTAGCAACAGCCAGTCAGGCTACAATAATGGGATCAAGGTACGTAAAGATAACTTAAGACTTCCTGCAAAGAACAGATAACTTAGCCATCCTGCTCATCAGGCAGTTTTGTCTTCCTGTTCTGTCTATGTAGATTACACCAGAAATGCAATTTTTAAAATATTAACTTGCTGGCCCATAATTGAAATTCCCCAAGTTTGCTGTAACTACAATAAAGACTCAGGGCTCTCAGTCTGACCTGTTGCTATGGTGAGAGTCAGAGAGACCTTGCTCACAAGCTGATAATGCAGACCCTTATGTGTTCTACAATGGAACTGACTCCTTGGTGGTCTTCAGGTACCTGCAACTTGGGCATAACAACATAAACACACAATTGGACTCTCCTTGCCAACACAAAAACAAAGAATATGCTAATACAAAGCACATAATGTGAGGATCTCAAAAATGTCTGTTATACTGGGTGAGTTTATTAAAACACCCAGAGCAGGCAATGTTATGGGGGAAAAAGCAGATCAATGTTTGCCTGTGCCAAGAGGTAGAAATAGAATAGTTGCAATTTGGGATGTTTGACATATGCCCAACTGCATCATGGTGATGGTCAGTTTTAAAATAAAACTATCTTAAAATGGTTGAATTATATATCTACAATGCTTTATTATAATATAATGTGTTTGTGTGTGTGTATATATATATGTATATATATATATGTGTGTGTATATGTGTATGTATGTATATATATATATATATAAAGGAAAGCAGTAGCTGGGCATGGCAGGCACTTCTTTAACCCTGGCACTCAGGACAAAGAGGTTAGCAGATCTTTGTGAATTTGAAACCAAGCTGGTCAACATAGCAAGTTCCAGGAGAACCAGGGTTATAATAGTGAGACCTTACATCAAAGTAAGTAAGAGACAGACAGACAGACAGACACACACACACAAACATACACACACATACAAAAAACATACACATACACACACAGGACGGTGGTGGGGTGAGAGGGAAGAAGAGAGGGAGGGAGGGAGAGAAAGAGAACAGCAGTGAAGGCTTGCTTTGAACTATCTTAGGAAAACAAAGTCATCACAGGACCAATCATGCCCTGCTGTATTTTCACCCACTGTGTTAATGCATTCTTGTTCTGTAATATACCACCAATGCTCTCTCATTGCCCTTAGAGCTTACCAACATCCCCGCTACCACAGATACATTCTCTGGGATAACTTGACTATCTAGCTTTCTAGTAAACAGAACAAAAAGATTTCCAAAACGGAGGAAGTCTTAAAATAAGATGAAAGACTTAGCACAGATTTTTAATAATCCCCTTAGGTTAGAGTGGAAATGAACTTGAAATGTACTCTTATTTTAAGATGGAATGGATTTCCAGAATGCTACCTTTATGAAACATTCAAATAAAATGGGGAGAACAAAACAAAGCTATATCCAAGTCTGAATACTGCAGCATTCTATACTGTCATATTTGTGTATTAATATCTGTACCTTCACACAATAAGGAGCATCCATACACGTATCAATGTATCTGTCACACAATATTAAGAACACTGGGTAGAAATCCTAAATGTGAGAGTGGCTACCACAGATTTTCTTCTATTCATATACAAAATTTTTTCATAAAAACGTTGCTTTGGCAATAATTTAAAAGCACATTTTTATTTCAAGAATCTGACAGTACCTGGAACACATCTGATGCTATTCTAAGTGAAAGAGAGCATCAATACATGCACGTGGTAACACAGATCTCAATAAACAACTTAAGGACTTACTGAAAGGTTCCAGAAAAACAAGTCAAACCCAAATGCAACAGCAAGGCAGAGTAACGATCAGGGAAGGTCTCAGTAGTAGAGTTGATTATTTGAAAAGATTAGCAAGTTTAACAAACCCTTGCCCAACTAAACAAAGAAAGCATGAGGAGACACAAACTCATAAAACTATATTGTAATCTACTGATTCAAAGGTAATAGGTAACAATTCAAAGATTAATAGGTAACAATAAAAACTCATATTACCAAAGTATGTAAATTCTAGAAGAAATAGATAAACTTCTAATGCATATGATCTACCAAAATTAAGTCCACTTAATTTAATGCACTTACAACTCTAAAAAATGTTACTCCCACATCACCCAGCTCTGCTACTCTTAGGCATAAACTCCAAGGACTGCATATCTAGCATGCATCTTGTCTATCTATTTTTATGGATGCTCTACTAACCACACCAAAGAGAAGGCAACACCCCATATGCCCATCAACAAGGAGTGGATATGGAAGCTTGGCTCATATGTGGAAAGAAATATTATTATTTATTTAGAAAATAAAGTGAAAAATTTATGAAAATGGATGAATCTGAACTCAACAAACATAAACTGTGTGCTGTCTTTCATGTGCGAGTCTGAGCTTCCAATTCCTACATGTGTGTATTTATGTGGGCTTTGGCTGAGAATGTGGCAAGAAAGAAAAAAATGACTAAGAAACGAGAAAAAGTTTCAAGGAAAGAGGCTAGAAAAGGCACTGGACTATACCAGACATGAAAACACAAAGGACAAGGCTGGAAGAGCAGGGTAAGCAGGGAGAGGAGGAGAGGCATGTGGAAGGAAGCCTTATGAAAACCAAGCACAGACAAAATGACAAGCGAACCCTGGTTACTTAAAAAGTTGCAATATCAGGGCTGGAGAAATGGCTCAGCGGTTAAGAGCACTGACTGCTTCCAGAGATCCTGAGTTCGATTCCCAGCAACCACATGGTGGCTCACAACCATCTGTAATGGGATCCGATGCTCTCTTCTGGTGTGTCTGAAGAGACATTGTACTCACATACATAAAATAAATAAATAAGTCTTTTAAAAAATTTATAATATAACTGCATGAACTTAAATAACCACATATTTAATACATTTAAGATTATATAAATTATAAAATTTGTTAGAAAAAAATGATCAGCATATGCATTTTACAAAAATTATTCAAAGTGGCTCACAACTGAGTGTTAGCAGGCAAAACTATGAAAACTCTCAGAAGTTAACAGGAGAAAATGGATGATGATTTTCCCATAACCCAAAGAAGCAGTTCGTGAGAGAATGAGCTAATCAGCTAGCTGCCAATGAACTTAAAAATTTTATGGGGTGCTAAAGAAATATTGAAGAGTTGAAAACACATGTTACAGATATCTAATAAAGGACTATTGTCCAAGACACAAAACTATTAAAAGCAAGAATGAAAGACATTCTATTTAGAAAGTAGAAGCCTTAACAAGAGTCTTTAACAACAACAAGTTATATGATGCCATGTAAAGCCCACAATTCATACCACAAAAAGATACAATGTAAGGCAGGAGACAAAGTCACATAGTTATCAGCAAGGCAAGCACACCATCAAATGCTGTGCTTCACAAGGAGGTACATTTATAGCTGGTGTGAATAAAAATGACACATCTCCCTTTGAAGACATTTTGACAGTTCCTAACAAAAGTATTCACTAAGTACTCAATCCAACAATCACTCACTTCTTTCACTGTCAACCAGAGATGGGTCAACATAAAAAAATAGATGTGTGGGTGTGTTATTCATAAACTGCCCAAATTTCGGAGTGATCAAGATATTTCAGATTGGTGAATAGATAAATGGTCTTCCAGACAATGTGATCTTGTATAAAGAAGGGAAAGGGATATTAAACCTGAAAATAAGTACAAGAAATGCAACTGAGAAACTTAAAGAAGCTGACATGAGATGACCACATACTGGACGTCACACTACAATTATTCTAAAGATGGCTAGCTAGGAGACAGTAACTAAGGAGATCACTGAGCAGGGAGATGACTAAGTGTAGCTCTGAGGAAATTTGGGCAGAGAAAATGCTATATGAAAAGATGATAGAATTTGTCATTATACATTTCTTTCTATCAACTTACATAATGTATATAACCAAAAGCCAGTTAAAGTACACTTTAAACTCTGAGACGTAGAGATGAGTGAACAGGCCCATCAGCTGTTGCTAATATAGCACTCAAGTCTGTGATACTGTGGAGTGGGAACAGAATGTGTCAGGGCAGGAAACATATAGGAAATTTCTGTAATGTAACCCTCGCTTAATTTTGTTGTGAACCTAAAATTAAGTACCACGATGGTATCAAACATAATATGTTAACTTTAAAATATAAAAATTAAAAAGGAAAAAAAATTCCCTTTTCTTAATGTCCAAAAAACCATATTTCTGAAAAAGTGATCAGGAAACCATATAAGCATTTTAGTTCTGTCACACTAGTTCATGTTTTAAAGTAAATGTTCTAGACATTAAGAAATGCAAAACTGGCTAGCATAGCATGGATGGTGTAAGAATACATTTTTAACATTAGAACCTAGAGCACCAACAGAGATAAAGTATGGAGTAGACTGAATATGGTGCAAAACCAGAGTGCTGGTAGCAACCATATTAGCTAGATTTAAGTGGTACAAAAGCTGTGCCACAAAGACCTGACAGCTTACCTAATGTAATCCTTGCAAGGCTAATGTGGGAGAATAGGAAACGCTATACTAGCCTGGTCTCAGGCACAGGCTAAAATTTAACATCATTTGTAGAACCTGGATGGTCATTTTCAAGGTACTTAAAACTATTACCATCAAAAGAAAATTAAAAGTTCTTTTCTGAGAGTGGAATGATTTCTATTTGCCTATACAATTTAAGAATAAGAGTAAACAAGCTTAGAGAAAATAGAAAAACAAAACATTGTAACAACACATAACCATCTTTATAAATGACAGAGGTTGATTTAACTGTTTTTAAAAGGTAGAATGAAACAATGTACATAAGCTAACAGGGTGAACAGGAACAACAAGGCAGGACACTTGTGCTTTACATAAATTCTGAATAATTTCACTTCAGTTTCTACAGACACTCACGAAATCCAACAACAGCAAAGTTTTAACTTACAAATGATCTCAATATTCCATTTCTGTCAAAATATTTTATTAAAGTACAGGCAATTTTTTCAAAGAAGAAATAACAAACCTCTGCTAGGCACAGGGTAAAAGCCCATCTGCTCAGAGGTGTTGGCTGGATGTAGCAAATTCCATCTCCAAGGCCCACTGCAAGGGCTCCCGACCCAAGCTCACCATGTTGATTTTGACCCAAACACCCTGCACAGACTCAAGCTGGCTACAGAGAGATCACCGCTTTCCACTGCATCTGAATTCAGATGGTACATTTCAGTAGAGAATTCCATTTTGAACTTTAAAAATAAGTAAATACAGAAAGAGATTCAAATCTCCAATTAAATAACTTCCACTTTATCCCATTATTCATTTCAGTAATTTTCTACGAAAGTTCTCAATAAAGGATCTATTTGAATTACTGATGGACTTTCAAATGAGTCAGAAATTAACCATTCAATCTCAAATATATTTTTGGCTTATAGCTAGCCAATCTATTTACTAGAGTTGTCTATAAACGTCATACAGACTACAAATACTTTACTACGCTTGGTCCTTTCCACATGCCATGCTAGATAGTGGGACTGAGTAGGAGCAAGAGGGCTCAGAAGTAATTCTCCTCACCATCTTAAGGAGATCTCAAGATAAACAGAAATAACAGAGGTCAGGCTGAGGATTATGATGAGAAGGAAAGATCAATGAAGGAAAACTGGGAGACAAGGCTAGAAAAGAGACATATGCAAATTGTGCAGTGGGCAGCCTAGTATCCAAAAGGAGACTTGCTACAACAGAAATTATCTTAAGTCAGTCACAGAAGACCATACACTATGACTCCATTTATATGAAGTATCTAAAATACCACATTCATATAGTTATAATGCAGATTAGTAATTGCTACCAGGCCAAGTCTAGAAGTAATGGAGAGTAATGTCCAATAAGTATTTCTTTTGTAGAAAAAGAAACTACCCCAAAATCCAACAGCAGCGATGGTTCCACAAAATTGTGAATATTCCAAAGAATATTAAATTAGATACTTCAAAAAGAATTTTGTCACATGGGAATTGTATCTTTAAAAGTTGAAATATTAATGAATATCAGTAAAAATACAGGGAGAAATCATTTAAACCTCATAAAATTAATTCTATACTTTAAAAAAAAAAGAGTGCCCAGAATTCACTAGTGAAGCTTAGCATAGTCTTTATCAGCAGAGCATTTTGGATGAGTTGTAAAAATATCTGACTTGGCTTCTCAGTACCACAAGACAGGGGCAGGGGGACTTCCTAGTTTCCAAACTGAAATTTGAAAGAATGAATGTGTCCAAGATGTGAGAAAAAGGATACTTGCATCAAGACAAAGATGATACAAACGGAACTTTTAAAAATTCTCCTTTTTAATATCTCATACTACCAGCCTAGAGAAGTTTCTAATGGAGCTTTCTGTTCAAGAAAAGGAGAGAAATGAACATCAAAATTTGGACCTAGAACACAGGCTATCTGCTTTTAGTGATAGGCAGAATATACAGTAACCCAAATATCAGAATTCTTCATTCTTACATCCTCATAATGTGAACAAGGTGTTGAAGTATTTAGTACTGTCAAAATTTGAGCTATGTTACTGAAACACAGAATATTATTTTCCTTATGACTCCACACTTTCCAAATTCACCTTTTGTCTGAAATGTGTATGTCACACACAGTTCAAAGTGGTATGAATTGACAACTAAAATACTGCAATCCAAGAAATCAAGTACACACTTGAAAATGACTCACAGCCATCTCACAATTATGTACCTTGTGTAAAATAAATCAGAATCCTGAAAAGCAATAGATTCAATTGCTTCTATGTAATATACTCATTCATAACTCAAGTGGCTTCAATTAAAATCACCCTATTTGATTTTTACTTTGGCCTATAAAAATACCTCAAACTAACAGCAAACTCCCTATCCCCAGGGGAATCAGACTCTTAGTGCACACACTGGGACCTCATAGCACTTACTGATGCCCTTTCTGACTTTCCTTCTATCCCATTTGTAGTACTTTGTGATTCTGTTGACCCACAGAAGCTGCTGCTCTAGGTAGGTAGAAAAAACACCTCATCCTTCTTCCTAGCCTTCATTCAGATCTCTCCAGATTTCCCTTGGCCTGCTAGAACTTCTCCACACAGCCCAGTACCAGCCACTATAGATGTGGCCTCTTGGTGTAGACCCAAGTTCCCCCTTGCTCTTCCTAGCTACCCATTTCAGCCTTTCCTTCTAGTCCATCTCTAATCCTTCCTGACTCCCTACACATCAGCAGAATAATTCTCTACAAGAGACCCCACACCCACCACACTTGGCTGGGACCTAGAACTGCTATCTTCCTAGGGAGATAAAAACCACCACACTTGGCTGCAATTCAGAAATGGCATGACCTCCACTCTTGGCTAGGACTAAGACTGGACAACAACAACCAACAAACAGAATACTCTTCCAGCAAATATATCTATACCAGATAAGGATACCAGATCCCAGGGTAAAAACACAAACAACCTCTTTCAGAATCT
>JADRCD010206236.1:17775-29593 GCA_019843815.1 Montemys delectorum | reverse complement strand
ACAACCTACAAGCCAAATCAGGTGTTGTTTATCTCAGAGCTCTCGGCAAGCTGTCGCCATCTTTAGGGCGAGGTTCAGACGACTCTCTACATGGACTCACTGGAGCCTCTTCATATGTTTTGTAGAAATTGCTATTTAAAGTTGTCTATAGGTGACTTATAGTGAATCACCATTTCACTCACAGTCTGCCTCCTTATTCGTAGGAAACAAAGTATTTTGAATTTAGTAGCAGCCCTAATGCAATGATTATATATATATATATATATATATATATATATATATATATATATATATATATCCCTATTCCAGCTAAGAAAGACCGAAGAGGACCTGACACACCTTTTATCCAGCTCCTGTGGAAATAGGGGAATGATGTTCTCTTTGGGCCCTTTGGGGGACAGAGAATGAGGGTCGGAGGGGGTGTCTCCAGTCTTTGGAATAATTTCTGGATTTTTTTACTCTGTGGCTTTGGGGAGGAAGCCCATTTTCCCCACCAGTTAACCTTCCTTTCTCTTCAGCCCTGTTGTAATGCTTGGCAGGGTAGTAGTTGATGGCAGGCCTGGGTCTGAACCTGAACCTAACAGAAAGCCCTGGGGGACTTGGTCCCAATGGCTGAATTAGGCTGTGGGGCTCTTGCCCTTTCTAGGGTACTAAGAACTGGGCCTTATTTATAACAGGACAATAGAAATATAAAAATCCATTCTTAACATTCTAATACAGAATTTTGCTCACTGATTTTTAAATATTATTTCTCTTTCTTTTTTTCTCTCTTTCCTTCACTTCCATCTCCATCTCTCTCCTCCCTCTTCTTTCCCCTGTTTAAGACAGTGTCTTGCTATGTAGCCCCAGTTGTCGTGGAACTCACTACGTAGACTAGGCTGGCTTCAAACTTAAGTAGATCTTCCACCTGCCTCTGCTTCCCGAGGGCTGGAATTAAAGGTACATATTACAATAGCCAGCTCTACTCTTCCTTTTTCCTGGGAAAGGCTAAACTACTTGCTTAAATTTTCTTAGATAGGTAAGAGCAGACATAGGTCTAGATCCTAGGCATGGCGTTTCTTTCGGTATCTTATTTATCCCTGTTAGCTTTTTACTCATAACATTTCCCTTCTCGTTCACTGCTGAGGCTGAAGCACAAAGCAGAGGCTGAGCAGCCAGTCTGACTGTCTACTTTCCCCAGCCTCACACCTGTGCCTCTAGGTCCACGAGACGTCAAGGGTGATGCTTTGGCTGATGCAATTCTCACAAAGTCTGGATGGGAACCAGCTAGCTGGAACGTACGTACCAGCATGGACGTACGTTCTCCATGTTGGTACTTAGATGGGAAGTCAATGAATGGATCACTGGGAATCCCAGAATGACCTTGCATGGACACAAAGGTCAATGACTAGATCAGGCTACGATCTGTGGGAACAGAGGAGCCGTGCACAAGATGTTGCTTTTATGTTGAAGTCAGTCCAAACGCACATCCCACAGCATGTCCAGTTTCTGTCAGAAGGCTAGGAGCCTCACATCTTGAGCTCCTCTTCCTCTTCTGTTCTCTGTTTCTGCCTGGAGAACTTTTCTCATGCTGGGTTCTGACAAGTAACATAAATGGAGCCCACCAGAGGAATTTTTCTAAGACTTTTTGTTTGTTTGTTTGTTTGTTTTTCAAGTCAGGGTTTTATTTCTCTGTGTAGCCCTGGCTGTCCTAGAACTCACTCTGTAGTCCAGGCTGGCCTTGAACTCAGAAATCCCCTGCCTCTGCCTCCCAAGTGCTGGGATTAAAGACATGCCCCACCACTTGCCCGGCTGACTTTTCTTGTCAATGCTATTTTTAAGTCCAAGGTGCTAGAAGCAAATGTGAACCCTGCTGCTGATTTTCATTACTCTGTATGTTTTTTAACATAAACACAGGTAAAAAGGAAGTGTAGCTTAAGAGACAGAGGAAAAGATGTGTTTCTAGTGGCATCATTTTAGCCTTGAATCTAAGTGTCCCTGAAGTCTAGATGGGATCCAAGTTATGTGGTTGAATCTTTTTCCTTTACCTTTTTACTTATTCTCAGGGTAATGGAGCTGCATGCATTGTTACTACAGAGGTTAATATCACTGGATTGACTAACCTAGTCACCGAAGAGACAGTCTTTTGGCTGCACCTGTAAGGGTTATCTGTTTAGGGTAATAGAGATGAAATGACCCAGACTAGATGTAGTCAATATTAGTCCAAGAACTGAGGTCTTGGGCTAAATAAAAAGGAACAAGCTAGTTGAGTGTAAGCCTCCATTTTTCTCTGCTTCCTGACAGTGACCCTCTGCCCTGACTTCCCTCCCACCACTGCACCCTTGGAGTGTGAGCCAAAATAACCTCCCTTTTTTCTTCAGTTGCTTTAGTCATGGTATTTTATCCCAGTAACAGAGAAAGCTACAATACTGTCACTAACACTGTAGATGATACTTTCCAAAAAATTAGAAATCCAAGGAAAAAACATGAGTGCATTTATCATTCAAACCTCATGAAGCTGAGGTTGAACCATATGCTGAATATGAGGGCATATTTCTGGATACGAACCCAGTCCCCAGGAGCGGTTAGAACGATGGGAGATGAGCTGCCATTCTTACTTGCAGCTGCACTGCGTGGTGCTTCTCGGAAACAAGTGACAGATGACTTCCCAAATTCCTCCCAACCATAATTTTCTCAAAAGCAGTCCTGTTTGTGGCAGCACTTGCCTTAAAAGCCCTCTGCACACACCGTCGCACAAGATGAAGCTAATCCTGGGCTGGCCCTAGGCTTCTTCTTGCTGCATCCACTTTCGACGACAGGTGAGGGATGGAGAAAAACAGCCCGTGTGGAAGGGGGAAAAAATAGAGCTCAGCTTTTGCAAAAGGTTCCCTCCAGCCAGGAGCAGGTGGAATCTTGATGCCCTGTGATTATCCAGGAGTCTGAAAGTCCAATCCACTAACAGGGCTCTGTGGGGAGGGAGAATTGAGCAGTCACGAGGTGATTTTCTTATTTTTTGTGACCTATGTTTGAAAAAAAAAAGTGTGTTTGACTTTTGAAAAAACACCCCCCGCGCCTGGAGGTTTATAGGCTTGCCTTCAGGGCTTGGCTGGATCAAGCAGGGCTGGACCTGGATGCTGGTTGGTTTCACCACAAGATGGCACCCCTACTTCTTCATGTTTGGTTTTTGCTTTTAGTCCTGAGAAGACACCTTGTTGCCATCATTGCAGCACAAGGAAGGGCAAACTTCTCGTAGGTTTTTACATTTGTGAAGCTGACTTCACGCCCCGCTGGCAATTGTGTCTCCGTGCTTCAGACAGGGAGGCCAAGTGCTGCAGTCGTGTTATTACTGGAGCGGGTTCAGGTTTCCCCTCGCATAGGAGTCCGACTCCCCTCCTCCTGGGCATCAGGGAGGCAGGACAGGGCATACAGCATTAAAGTACCCCTGTGTGGTGTTACTTTAAGGCAACTGTGGTGCCTGACCAAGTAGAACAGTTTCCAACCTGGCCTGGCCTGGCACAAAATAAAAAGGAGTAACTAGAGAACTGGAATGAAAGGCAAAACAAACAAACAAAACAAAAACAAAGAAACAAACAAACCAAATTACAATTGTATTATTCTTTGTTACAATGGATATAAAATTCCATTTTAGTAAATAGAGTCAAAATAAAATAGAAAAGAGTAAAAAAGAAACCCATATAGTTGCCTAATATAAGTGTATTAGCGGCAACTAATCTGAGAAATTACAATTACACTAGTAAACTTTAAGACTGTCTAAAATTCATAACCAATTAGCACCAATCCTCCACAGTAATTTGCCTATATGCACACTTTCAATGCAAGTGAATAACATTAAAAGTTTTAAATACCTTCTTTTTTATTGACTTTATGCTGTGCTATCTCAGACTAGTGACAATACTGTTGGAGGAGAGTGGATGCCTAACTTAGTTTTGTGTACACAACACCCATATAGACAAACTAGAGCACAATATGCTATAACAGAAACAACCGACTTTGGCAGAGTTGAGAGAAAGGCTAGCCACGTTTAGGCTTGTTTCTCTCTTCTCTTTTCCCTATTTCATGAGAAGTCACCCACTCCTTTTCCCATGTGTTTCCCTTCAATATCCACAGGTTTCTCCTTCTGAGGGGACAACATCTGGCACAATTCTTGGGAGGATTGTTCTTGAGAGTAGGCCATAACTGGCACTTCACATCTTACCACCCAGTGACTAAAACATATAACTGTAGGGGATCTCCCATTTCCCCCATGTCTTCCTTTTTCCTGGGACCACTCTGAAGTGTAATTAATCCTCCAAGGTTCTCCCGAGGAGCAGGCCAAGCCTTATTTGGGACAAGCTCTTCTTGCTGATTTGCCTTCTTTGACACCCCCTCCCCCCCCTCTTTTTTTTCAGAGAGTTTCTCCATCTTCCCGGGAACACTTTTGTAATAAACTGCACGTGCAGCATCTCTGTCTTAGTGCCTGATTCAGAGAACCCAGTACAGGGCTCTATGAGTTTAGAGTACTTCAGAAATAGCAACGAAAGCCTATATAAATATATCTTCTTTCAGAAATACTGGCAGTTCCCTGCTAGTAACAGAAGCCTATGGCAACTTCAGGAAATGAAACTCCTTGGTATTTTAGAGACTAGACACACTAGAGACATTTAATGTGCAGATTTTTTTTTTTGAAAAAAACTGTAAATCTGGAAACGCTTTACATATATATTGTTTTACATAGTTGTGTTCTTTCTCCCCACTCTTTGGCTTCAGTGAATTTGAACCTGGTTGTTTCTTTTTCCTTCTGATTTGACTAAAGGAAGTTTCAGTTTATCTTGACATCTTGCAAATATTTACATCAACATTAACTTATTTTTGATGATATATTCTCTAAAGCCATTCTGAGATGGTGGCTTGCCATTTAGCTTTGCTCAAAATTAAGAAATGTGGCTAAACCATAACAAATTAAAATGTTTAAATTAATCTGCATAAGTGCTGTTTTGCTTGGTGGAAAAAATTAGGGAACATTGAAAATGGAGAGCAGCTTTGTGCTTTAAATTATATATGTGCTGTGATGTCAATTACCCTTCATTATAGACATGCACTACATTCTTGGCATCTGTATCATGCCATTTTCTTCTCAGAACCCTGAAATGAGGTATTTTTCTTCTCACTTAAAAAAAGAAATAGATGAGGCTTAGAGAGAGTAAATCACATGTCTAGGATTGTACTTTGTAAACAGTGGAGCTGCTACGTGAACGGAGGTCTTTAGACCAAGCCCTATTGTTTCTATGACCAAACAAAATTAGCAAGTTAAATATTAGTGTGCCTCATCAGCATTAGGAAAGGATCATAAACTATGTGCAATGGAAGGGAGCATTCCTATGTCTGTAGACAGCTTTGTTATGGTATTTTTAATAGCTTAAAGAAAAGCCACAGAAATCTGCCTTTCCAACTTCTTTAACAATATCTACTGTTTGGTGGCTTCAGGCATCTGATGTCCCTTATAATAAGTGGGACAATTAGAAAAACACAAAGCTAACTTACCCAACATTGATAAGGAAGAAAGTGGAAAGCAATGAGATTGGATCCCACACAGTTAACACCTGGGCTGTTGAGTACAGTGCTTAGTCAAAACAACTGTGCTGGAAAGGTCAGCTGAATCTGTGAGTGGGGATACATTAGACTGAAGTTAGTATTTCCTTAAAGTGTTTGATTTCTCATTGGTAACAAGTAGTTCTATGAGTAGAGGAAGCGAATCCACAGGTACGGTAGAACTTTCGAGGCTTGGTGTTCTAGAAGATTCTTTCATTCTTATTCCTTCATATGTATTTTTTTTCCACCACAGCTCATTTCTGTCCTATAGCTCACCGAAACAAAATTATTGTTCACTCCTTTTGAACTGGGCCAACTATGGATTTCAGAGGCGTGTCCTAGCCCAGTGTTTCTCTGCACCTGGTTTGTCTGTTCTGCAGAGCAAAGGGATTCATAGACAAACACTACAAGACTCTTTGTAGACCACACAATTAATCATTCCAGGTTTCTGATTTGTTTCTTGAAACTTGCTATGTTCCTGTAATGGGAAAAAGACAGCTTCATTTATCACACTGTACCTCATGCTGCTGCTCGGCACCCTCCCCCAGGTCCCTCACCACCCTGAAACTTCTGAACATCTGCTGTGAAACTGCAGCAGTAGTTTCTTCTTGTTTCCTACTCACCACTTCAGAATCCTGGCTTAAAGCGCTTCTCCTGGACTGGAGACTGAAAGACCAAAATTCTCAGTGGAGATGATCAATCAGCAAATTCACGGCTTATGGTAATCCTCAGTTCTTTGCCAATGATTACATTTGTGTGATATGTGACATATCGCCTGATGTTATCGAGAGCACTGGCCTGGGAATAAGCTATGCTGACTTTTTTGTTTTTCTTCCTGCACTAAAGATTTGTCTGGCCCTGAGTGGGCTGCTTTTCCCTTCTGGACTTTTGCTGTGTCACTTGCCAAAACCACCACCACCACCACTACCACCACCACCACCACCACAACAACAACAGCTGTCTTAGCATTTTACTGCTGTGAACAGACAATATGACTAAGGCATCTCTTAGAAGGACAACCATTAGTTGCTGCTGACTTACAGGTTCAGAGGTTCAGTCTCTTATCATCAAGGCAGGAGCACGGCAGCACTCAGGCAGGGATAGCACAGAAGAAGCTAAGAGTTCAACATCTTGTTCTTAAGGCAACTAGGAGAAGACTGGCTTCCAGACAGCTAGGACAAGGATCTTAAAGCCCATTCCCACAGTGATAGACTTTCTCCAACAAGACCACACCTACTCCAACAAAGCCACACCTCCTAATGGTGCCACTCCCTGCACCAAGCATATTCACACCACCATAACAACCTAAATTTATGTTTCCAAAATTTGGATGCATATTAGAATCAAGTGAAATGCACAAAACACTGATGCCTTGGTCATAAACCCGGAACTAATTTAGAATCCCTGCTATGGTATTGTCTTTGGGTTCTGATGTCTAATCAGATTTGAGAATCAACTAGCTTAGCTGATATCTATGAATCCTTCAGTCTTTCAAATAATATATGCATATACATAACACATATATACTATTATCTATATATGTATATATTTATCTTTTATTTCAAGATTCTCTTTCTATATTTCTTTTAAGACACAGTCTTGTTATATTAATCAGGTTGGCCTCTACTTCTCAGCATACCTAAGACTGACCTAAGACTCATTGTCTTCTTGCTTTAGCCTTTTGATTGCTTGGATTAAAAGTGCATGTGCCATTGTTCCCAGATTTAGTCCTCCAAATTTTAATTGATATTGACTACACAATATCTTATTCAATTGGATATCAATGAAAAGCATCAAAAGAATCAATCATTTTAATAATAAACATAAAAGTTCTTTTCTTAGGTGGAAAAGATTCTAAACTTTATAGAGAGGGGTCTGGAGACTTTGTTCATATGTAGAAATCTGGGATATTTGAGTATGGGTATTGGTTGATAAGTAGGCAGGTTTGATGGTAGAAATCCATGGGGATTTTATTTCTAGTTGCTTTAACTTTGGAAGTAATAGCAAAACAGGTAGTCAGAATGATGGAAAGGGTGGTGATAGAGATGATCAAGATGAGAGTTGTAAAGGACCCCTTGGAGATTGCCAGAGAGAAGGCGCTGTGGAAGTTATGGTGGCCAGTAATGATGCGAGTGAACCGCTAGTTATAATGGCTAAAATTGTTTGGCACATTAATAAGATCTAGAATTACCTAGGAGACAAGCCTTCAAGTATACCTTTGAAGGATTATCTCGATCAGGTTAAGTGAGGTAGAAAGACCCATCCTAAAGGTGGGTGGTGTCTGTTTCCTGAGGTTGGGTCGTGACCCTCACAAAGAGGAATAAGCTAGCTGAGCATTTGTCTCCCTCGGCTTCCTGACTGTGTATGTAATGTGACCAGCTTCCTCAAGCCTCTGTTGCCTTGACTTTCCTGCCATGATAGACTAACTATATCCCAACTGTGAGTCAAGACATACCCTTGATTCAGTTGCTTTTCTCAGGGCATTTTACCACAGCAACAGTAAAAAACTAAGAAGTTACTTTACTTTGCTACTGAGTTACTTAGTTACATAGTTGCCAAGATGATTGGTTAGGAGCCTGAAGTACCTGTTCGTGCTTGGAAGCTAGACATTTCCAAGTGTGGGTATATGGTTGTATGCTTCTTGCTGGCCTATGTCTCATCATATTTGAAGATACTTCCTTATGTCTTCCAGCTGAACACATTCAGCTGATATGTTCGGTTAGGTCTTGAGTTAATTGTGCTTTTATATATCTGGGATGGATCTGTGACCTATCGGCCTGGATCTGGCTGGATCAATAGCCCAGAACTCATAATTCTGCTCTGAACTGAGAGAGAATGCTTTAGCCTGGACCCTGGAATATCTGAATTCCTTTCAACTGAGTATTCTATCATTTTTGAGTTGGAAGCTGGTGCTGAAGATGAAACCCAAGATTTCTTTTTCCTGATTGGAACAAGGCTGTAATACTGAATTGACCAAACCAACAACTATTTCTTTTTCTACAGACATGTGATATGATGCCCATGAATAGGAGAACCACAAGCCCAAGTTTACATATATTTATGATAGATCAGGGCAAGTGGCATTTAGTCTTTAAAAAGTCATCTGAAGCAGTAACTTTCAGAAGTAAATCCAGAGAGTAACAAAGTTTAGGAAAAGTCAGGCTTTTTGGTGACTTCTGAGATGAGAGACTGAACAAATGCAATTTTTACATTGTTCATTTAGCCTCAATTCAAAGGGATTGGGAGAACAGGAGCCAGCAGGTGATCAAGTGGGGGTATTCAGTGTAAAATGGACTTTGTGTTCTTCGTGCTGAGTAGGTTCTGCGTATCATCTTTGGATTTGGCATTGAAGAGTAGGAAGGAGGAGGCACATTGTGAGTTTGGGAGACTTCTCAAGCTGAGCTATATCAATGGTACTATGCTGTTTCCAAGAAGACAGGAGAGCTTGTGAAATTCAGCGTCTGTCACCACTTGACATACTGGCTAAAACACAAGCAGATTGACGAAATGACTCACAATGGTTCATTGTTTCAATAGTTAGTCTTTCCCATCTGCACAGTGTGTTGGATCTGATGGTAACTTTGTGGGAAAATTAATGCACTAAATTGTTTGTAAGAATCAAGCCTGGTTTTTGAGTTTTCAGTAGCTTCATGTCAATATCTAAGACCTCTAATAATCTTTTTAGCTTATGTGAGACTACAAAGCATCTTGACTTAGGGAGTAATAAAAGAATAGTTAGCATATTTATCATACGGAAAATGAACAACAATTCAATGCTCTTTCAACTAACCAATGTTTTATGCACTCTGGCTTAGGTAAGCTCATGAGCAGAGAGAAAAATTATTCAATATTTCACAAAGAAACAAATTTCTTACACTGAAAACATTTATCTTGTCTTATGTATAATAATAAACAGCATATGTAATGTCAGAATCCATGATACTACTAAATAAATTGATCATTTCTGATCAGAAATTTATAATAATTAAATTTGGAGCTCCATAGCATCAGTTCATCTTTGGTAGTTCTAGAATTGAATTCCATTGTTAGTTCCTTTTTGATTACTAGTCTACTGACTAATTTGACCAGTGGAACAACTTTATAGGCAGAAGGTGTGGATGCCACCTTCTGTAAGATGTAAGGATGTAAGACTAGGAAAATATCTTTACAGAAACCTGGCAGTAGGTATAAAGTGTAACTCTATGAAAATTGATTCTTCTGGAAAATATTTCTATCATTTATTTTCTTACTGGACACCTAAAAGCAAGTCTATACTTCAGTGACACAAATAACCACTATTTTCAGGAGAGAAAGGATTAGGGCTGTCTATTTCCTATCCCCTACAAATAGATTTCCTTGGTGTTACTGAAAATAGCAGCAACATAGTTTTGAGGTGGTATGAATTTCTCTGAATGGATTGGCTGTAAAGAATAAAGGCATTCCTTTCATAAAGAATACAATAAACCTGTAATGACAGGTCAAGGCTCAAGAGGTGTGGTAGAGAAGAGAGGTTCTGTACCACTCATCCAGGCAAAATCCACACTGGTATTCCAAATCATAAGCAGGCTACAACTCACACTAATGGAGGAAGCTCCAGTAGAGCATTCCCATGCAATGGCTGCTACAGGAGAAAATAAGCTCTCCCGCCCCCCCCCCCCCCACCCACATTCTTCTGCAATTCTGACTATTGGCCATGAGAAGAAACACACGAGCTGTAAAACAATTGGTTCAGAGTCTAAAAATATGTAGTTCAGTGTGGACTGACACAGGATTAAAATGGATCCAGTTTTCTCCCATCTCTAAAAATCATTAGAGCAGTAAGAAAAGATAGCTGGGGAGAGCGGAGGGTAGGTGTTGTGATGATAATACCCAGCATCCTTTTCAAATGCCTTATCTTGCAAGGCCACGTTTGTATTCCGTGAACAGAGAACACAATGATCTAAAGTAGTGCATAGAACCCATCGCCCCTGCTGTCTTTGGAGGACACTTTGAGTCTGTGACTGTGCTCCCAGCCACAGAGTGCTAAGAGCATTCAGGAGGAAGTAACAGCCCATCTTTGGAGATGCCAGTGATTCTGTCGCCATTCTTCAGCCTGACAAAGAAAACAACTGTCTCATCATCTTCTTCTACAAAGAAAATTCTTTTGTTTTGTATATTACACCTGAACCTGTCATGAGGTAGTGGCTGTGAATCACAAAGACCAGTAGTGAAATAAATGTGCTCTTGACAGATTAGAGTTATACTCTTTCTTCCAGTGTCTCTGAATTTCACTTCATATTTCTTCATGTGAAAGTAGCCCGCTCTATCCTCCTGGATTTATGTTAAGCTGAGTAAGCAGTCCTGGTGAAATTAAGCCCACATATAAACAATAGGTTTGTACAGCTCAGTTTTGGCCCCAAGTTTCATTAGACTCCTCCTTCACTTTATTACAATTTCTTATTCTTTGCTTTCTATAACTAAATTGTGCATCAAAGATCACATTTATGCAAGGATATGCCAAATTGCTATCAGTATATGATGACTATCCTGCTTACTGAAAGTGTTCAGTCTACGTTTTGAATAGTTTCCTTTGAAAGAGGAGAAAGAAGACAACATTCAGAATCTACAAACTGTGGTTGTGTCTTCTGTAATTTCTTATAGCTTTCCAAGCAGAAGTAAGAGCCTGAGTCTTCAGTAGCAGTTAGGATAGACTTATGAGCTACATAGTTTGTATAAATGAGATGAAGTTTGTGTATGTGTGTGTTTGTGTGTGTGCATGTATGTGTATGAGCACCCCCAGACAGTTATAGAAAGAGTGAGTTATTTTTCATATTGAGCTTTATAGTTAGTAGAAATGATAAAATTTGATTAAACATTTAATAAAAGCAAAAGATTGAGATAGAACAGAATTGAAGACCCAGAAATGAACCCATGCACCTATGGTCACTTGATCTTTGACAAAGGAGCTAAAACCATACAGTGGAAAAAAGACAGCATTTTCAACAGATGGTGCTGGCTCAACTGGCGGTCAACATGTAGAAAAATGCAAATCGACCCATTCCTTTCTCCTTGTATAAAGCTCAAGTCCAAGTGGATCAGGGACCTCCACATCAAACCAGATACATTGAAACTAATAGAAAATAAAGTGGGGAAGAACCTTGAGCAAATAGGCACAGGGGAAAATTTCCTGAAGAGAATGCCAATAGCTTCTGCTCTAAGATCAAGAATTAACAAATGGGACATCATAAAGTTGCAAAGCTTCTGTAAGGCA
>JADRCD010206236.1:0-13943 GCA_019843815.1 Montemys delectorum | reverse complement strand
GGCATGGCTTAAAATTACTTTCTTACACATTTCTAGGATCATTACACCAAAAGAAAGGCAAGTATTAAAATTTTTGAGATCATATAAAATATAAATCAGAGGTAAAAGAATCCCCTTCTTGACTTATAGTGAGCATGCTCAGGGACTAGTTGGGGTTAGAGATTCCAAAGAAGGCCAACATTGGCTGGTCCTAAACGGCAGTTACTGGCTCAGAATGTAGAAATAGCATCCCCCCACCCCCATCATTTGAAACTGACTCAGGCAGCTTCAGAGGTCAGCTTGATATTTGTGATCTTGGAGGAATGATTAAGAGGAAGATGAGCTATTTTAGGCCAAACTAATTTTAACTTTAAAAGTCAAGTAGGACTAATAAATAAAGAGCAATGAAAAATTTCTTTTAATTAGGCCACATACACTCCTAGATGAAGCAAGCCTGCTTGACTGTTCAGATTGCCAATGAACTTTCTGTTGGTAAAGTCAAATGGCCAGCATAGGAAAAGGACTGAGAGGAAAAGGCCTCAGTGGCACTGTGAAAGAAGCTGTTGGGGCTTTGAGACAGGAATCAATTGCTTTTGAGACACATACTTGCAGTCTCTGTAGAGGCAGATCTCTGCTACCATAAGATACACTTTTTTCCTTAGTTATTCCATTTTTATCTGTCCTGTACCTGTCTCTTTCTTGGCAAGAAATCCAAGATACTTTGACCATGTCATTTATTCTCTTAGATCTGGACCGAAGCAAAACCAGATTTTTCTCTTTGGAATGTCTTTCAAATCCCCCTTTCCCCCAGGCTTTAGGTCTTGTCCACAATTATGGTATCTTGGGCCTCCATTCACTGCCACACAACTTCTATTTCCAATTGCTTCAAAGTCCTTGAAAGCATGCAAAGAAAGCCTGTAGATCATGAAATTTTCCAAGTCTAGGGCTTCATCATACCTTGTTGCTCCAGTGTTTAAGAAAGTGGCTGCCAATCTATGGCTGGGGTCATATAATAGAGAGTGTCAGTGCTGTGACCCAGACTTAGGTCTGTTATATCTTCAATTACATGGACTTGTCCTTTGCACCATACTACCTCTTTATAGTTAGGGATGACAGCCTCTCAATTAAATGGTCTCAAACTGTGCCAATCTATGGCTGGGGCCATATAATAGTGTCAGTGCTGTGACCCAGACTTAGGTCTGTTATCCCTTCAATTACATGGACTTGTCGTTTGCACCATACTACCTCTTTATAGTTAGGGATGACAGCCTCTCAATTAAATGGTCTCAAACTGTCTTTTTGCACTTTTTTGCTGCAAGTGACCTATTTGAGGATTTTTGGGAATGTTGTAAGGGGAAACACTGATTGAAGACAAGAGAATTTTATTTTGAGGAGGAAACAGAACTTAAGCTAGGCCTTAGTTACCAAAATAGGATTTGGCCAGCAGGAGACCAGGCAGAGGGGATTCCATATTATGGGAGAAAAAAGCAAAGGCACTGAGATGGAAATGGGCAGGTAGTATTTTCAATAATGAAGAGATGGGTCTGACTGTAGAAAGATTTCATGTAGTCTTTGTCACTGGAAACAATTATCCTTTGTAGCAATGGTTCCAGTATTACTCTGGAAATAAAGCTTATGTTGGCATGGATTTGGATGCTAAGGATTACAGAGAAAGAACACCATGGGGGTGCTGTGGGGAGGGCAAAGAGAGGGTGGCAAAATCCCCAGGGTGAACTTATCTTTACTTAGGGTTTGAAAATAGTCTGGGATTGTGAGAAGGTTCCTGTAGTAAATTGCAGGATGAAGAGACAGATTGGCATTTTGGGTTAACTTTGGGTTTTATAATAATTAACTCAAGGTACATTTCTGCCTCAGGTTTAGGATAAGCTACAAACATAAAATGGATTGGGGGGGGGAAACTGGGGCATATTAGAAAGGGAATGTGTTTCCTGAATAATACTCTATGACTAAAGACATGTTGCAGAATAGGACTTGATTGATAGCAAATGACAGAACAGATGTTTGAATCCCATAAGCCCAAAAGTTTTGACATGGTCAATTGATGTCAACACAATGAGTAGGATTACTTGAAAGTATTCAGCAAATTTAAAGTCATTAGAGAAACAGAAAATTATGTGTCAGTAAATGAAAGAAATTTCATTTGAACAAAGCTCTGTTGCTTGTATTCAAGCATATGAATTAGAAACAAGAGCAATCCTGCTCTACCAATGATGTTGGCTTTTATACTATGTTCCACCTACATGTACATACAGGAGAAGCAGAAATATCAGTTGACTGCAGTAGTGGTTTGGCTTTCTGCTTATGTGAGTGTTATTCACTGTCAGCAGGAATATTGCATGCATCTTATTCTCCACCAGGCCTTGGCTCTTCATTATTTTATAGGATCACTGCTCTGGGATCCCAGCTAGGAACTATACAATTTACTCCACGAGTTTAACCCTGGCCTCTTCTGAAGTGTCAACACAGGCTGAAAGCAGAATACACATGGTATCTGCTTTTCAGCTTGAAGCCTCAGTCTGCCTCAGAGGTAGGCCAGTTCTTTTGCTTCTACCTTCTACAGTAGTGAATAAACTCAGATGAGGCCCCACATCAGTGTATTGACACTGGAGGCTTCCTCCTGCAGGGATTTTTCTAAGGAGACCTTAACTGGGGTGGATTTAAAAGCTTTAGGAGGTTCCACAAGAGGCAACCAGCCAGCTGCCTTGATCTTAGCCCAACCCTCCTTAGGGCATAACCTTCTATTTCAAGAAGCTGATCCTTTTCAACTCTTCTTGCCTCTCAGCCATCCTACTTAAAGATCCTTCCACATGATCATCATGTGGCTTGTCTTGGTTTGTCCTGGGTGCCTACCATGTCCTTCAAAAAAAAATCAGTGCATACACAACTAACTTCTTGGGCAACCTATACTCAGATTCTACTCAGGAGATCAATTGAGACATGCTTTCTGACAGGTTGGGTTGCTCAACATGGCTGGCTATGGTTGTGTGAGGGCCACCTGAGCTTTGGGGTCAGTTGTCACTCTCTTGCCCTTTTCAAAGATGTTATTGGAGGGAAGGAGCTGAAGTTAGGGTCTGACATGGAGATCCCTTTCCTTCTTCCTAAAGCACCATCAGGCCTGCACATCCCATCCTCAGAAGAAGTGGGAGCTGCATAGAAGCTGGGTGGGGCATTGGAATCTGAGACGCACTAGGAAATGGGACCCTTCTGTGACTCATTCAGATTCAGTGCAGTATCTAGCCCATGGCTGGCTTTCAAGGAATATTTGGTCTACTTCATGATTAGGATAGTTGCTGAGGGTGAATTGTCAATTATTCTAGTGGTCATTATGACCTGGGCATGTTTTTCAGTGTACAATGCTGTTAATTATGCAATTATTAGTCAAGTAATCCCTTCATTGCCCTTCACTTCATGTTTTTGGGGTGAGCCTAAAAGTACACAGTATTTATTGGAGTCCATGGCTCATAACTCACTCTCAAACCAACTACTGTGAATTAACAGGTGGCTTGTTGTCTTCCTCCCATTACCTATGCTGTGGCCATGTTCTAATAATGGACTGGGGTCTTGCTCCCATGCCCTCTGTAGCCTTCATGTTTCCTATTAGCACCAGATCTGCCAGGATCTTCTCAAGGAGTCCTGACCTTGGACCGCAATCTTAAGAGCTGGATGTCTACCCCTTGCTGCTAGGTGACTCTACTGCCAAGTGCTTTCCCAGGCTGGCTAGTCTCTCATGATGTCCCTTGGCCTGGCTCCTCTCACCTGCACCCCTTCTCTCTTTCCCTGCTGGGATATAGCTGCCCATTGCCCACTACTGGAGAATTCTTACAATGTATTTTCCTCCCATAGCTAGTTTGGTCCCCTCATTCTGGTCTACCTGTCAGGGTCATGGTGTTGCTGCCAAAGTTCCATTTCTGAGAAAACATTTATCCTGCCCTCTGTTTCCCATGCAGCCTCTCTGCAGTGTTCAATTTTGGCAGCCTCTTCATACATTTAGTTTTTCAAGTTGCTTTTACCCTTGGCTCTGGGCCATGAAGAAATAGATTTTTTAAGAGACCAATTCTAAGTTGGAGAGAATGTTTCTGAAAGAAGTTTGGAAGTTTATATGGCTATATGCATCTTTGTGGACATCACTTGTTCTATTGTGCCCACTTTGTGTGTATGTGTAACACAGAGAGAAGCACCTCTCCTTTGGTAACTTTTGGGTGGCCACCTCCTGACAGGTGGGGAGGAATACGATCAGTCTTGTCTTTTGGGGGTTTAGAAACAGGCACACGTCATGTTTCAGTAGCCAATGTTTACTAAGTTATCTATTTTCTGGCCTTCATTCTTGGTCTCCCAGATGTGTATTTGCTACTTTTAGAAGATGAATAAATGTAAGAAGGAAGGCCATCATGACTGGGTGGATTAGCAGAAGCAAAACAAGGAATTTAAAAAGATAATGTGGTTGGGCATCTGATGAAGCCTCCAACTGACTGATCCCATTTGGAGATTATAAGCTTAATGTCTACACAAAAATTGGCACAGGGAAAATTGCAATCGATATCTTGCATTGGGAGATGAAATTTTTAAACATCATTGATGGGGAGAGAAATGCAGAAATTGATTAATTTAACCTAATGTTCAGATGTCTTCATCACCTGAAATTTTTTAAATAGTGATATGAACATTACCTTGTCATGACCTTCTTGGATTTCTTTTCTCCTGTGAATATTTTTTCTCCATAATTTTATTTTCATTTTACGATGGAGGAATGACAATTAATTGCTTTATTTCTATATATTCACTTCATACCTAAGGGAAAGGGAGATCACTTATATAAAAGTAGGAGAGAGTTTATAACTACCAGCGATATTTACATGACATACTTACATCATACCTAGCAGGAACATGTGTTTTTGTGTCTGTGCCCACAGGAGGGACTGATGTATCTGTGTGGGAGTGATGGTATGAATGCCTTCCCTCTCTGTCAGTGTTCTTTGTTATTTTTAAAACCTTGAGTTGGAACTTCTTGTTTCCTTTCTGTTTCAACAGGAGAGGATGACAGTGTCTGAATCTTTGGCTTTATCATCCAAGATTGAATCACAGATGTCAAGTCCATGTCCCACCTGTCCTTCCTCCCCCACCTCCCCATGACCTCTGGTTTTAAGACTAGAAAGCTCATATGAGAGAGCTTCATTTTAGGCCTGAGAAAGTCTTCCTCTTTCTGTTTTCAGGGTGATGTCAAGATGCAAACCACCAGTCCTTCTGTGTTGGACACAATCGGGGTGTGTAGCTGAGGAAGGTTAATGATTGAAATATTAGCAGGTCTACTGCTAAGTGTATAGCTTTACTGTGTAGCTGGCCACAAGCAGAAGATTCCCTTTCACTCTAGCTTTGCAAATGAGTGCTTCCCTAGTGCAGAACTTTGAGAGCACTCACTAATTATATTTGAAGAAATCATAGTTAAACTTTCCTTAGCTTGGGCCAGGTTAGACAAATGGCTCCACAATGTTATCCATGGAGGTGGAATCGGAGGTCCAACTACTGAACACAAAGCAGCCCCATTTGCAAAGTTTAAGGTTGTGTTTGGCCCATAGGCTGGGTGTCAGATTAACACATGGCTTTGATGACTTTCCATGGCTAAAGGTAATCTCACAGGCGATGAACCAGTAATGTCTTTTGGTTGACATTCTGGCTTAGAAATTTAAAGACTTCCCTCTGAATGCCATTGAATAGTTTTAGTTTGGTTGCTTGGGGGATGGAACCTGACCTTGCAACAGACAAAGCCAAAACAACTGGATTATAGATTCTTTCAGCACAATTTTGGTAACTGGTAATCCAAGAAATAATGCTAGTTAATAAATACAGTATAACTCAAACTCTCCACATCACCAGCATTGCCAAGACCTTATTGGATAAAGAGTTATAGTCACAGATTTAAGGACAAGTCTGAGAATGTGTGGCACCAAACGTTAGTCTGCAGGACTGGAAGAAATACTCCTAGTGATTTTATTTACCTGTTTCATCTCATTTGGTTCACATGTCCTCTTGGGGTAATATCACTGAATGATCACTGTAATTTAGCCATGCAGAAAATTCAAAACAAAACAGAACATGCTACTGCAGACATTTGGTATGTCTGCTACAAAAGTGGAGTGAGCATCATCTGTCTCGCCATATGCAAGGGAAGTCATCTCTTTCATATGCCGTAAGGAAGTATGATGGTGTGGGTTCAGAGGCAGCTCACCATCTGAACAGACTAAAAGCATGACCAAAGCAGGTAGAGAGAACGACATATCACTTCCTCCCATCCTCTGTTTTCAGTGTCCAGTCTTCTCTGAACCAAGGGAAGGCTGGCAATGCTGAAAGCAAGTCCTGAGCTTGGTGGTGTTGGTACAGTATTTAGCGGAAAAAACAAGAGGACAATGCCAGAGGCATTTTACTTACACTTGGAACAGTCCAAAATGATCTGGAGAGAGGCAACTCAAGTGGCCTCAGTGCAGCAGTTTTGATTAGGCGTGAATAAGGAGAAGAGAAAAACTGCAGTGAGATAAAGATGTGCTAGAGAGGAGTCAGAGATGTTCTAAAGGACACAGTGAAAGAATATGAGGCCAAAGTCAAAGGAAGTTAGATGTGAATGTCTTCAGTGTTAGAACCATGTAAAGTTGTCAGAATAGGGATGCATATATTTTGTTTTGGTAACTAAAACAGCAATTTATCCCAAAGAAGGTTTGATATATCTTCTTATGTATTTTTCATATATATGTGTATATATTTTCATTCTAGATCTAAAAATATTAGAAAAAAAACTGAGTACTTTCTACCTGTTATGTAGGTTAACCTGAGGAAAAACATATAGATATTTTTTCAGAAGAAGACACATCAAATGGATAATAGACATATAAAAAACCAAAACAAAACTCAACACCAGTTAGGAGGACACAAGTCAAAGAGGTATCTAACCATTTCCCCATAAGAATGGCGAGTCTCAAAAATGCTGAATAAAGATAGCAAGGGCTGAGAAAAATGTGGAGAGACAAGAACCCATGCATGTTAGTAGCAGGAATGAAAATTAGTAAAGCCTTTATGGGAAAGACTATCAAGAGCCCTCAAAAAAATAAAAATAGTATGGTCATATGAATTAGCAGTCCCTGTAATTGGATATGTAACCTGGGAAATAGAAATTAGCATGTCAGAGATGTCTGAACTCCTGTGTTCATGTCAGCACTATTCGAAATAGCCAAGAGATGGAAGCAACTCAATTATCCATCAGTGGATGAAAATGAGGTCTATACACATAGTACATTATTCAGCCATTAGAAGGAATGAACTTATATCATATGTGACAACACACTTAGTGCTGGGGATGATCATGTGATGTGAAATAAGTTAGGCACAGCTAAACAAGTATCACATGATCACATTTATATATGGAATGTAGAAATAATTCCAGAGAAGTAGAATGGTGGATATAAAAGGCTGAGGAGAATATAAGGAAAAGAGAGATCATGGGGAAGGGTAGAGGGGATGTTAAGTTACAGTTAGATAGGAGCAAGAAAGCATTGGATTCCATCACACTGTGGGTTGATAATGGGTAAAGTACATCCCCAAATCTTGAATGCAGAATTTTGAAAGATCCCATCTTTCAAACTTTGAAAGTACAAACTTTGAAAGATTTATATATTTTTTTAGCACAAAAATCCCTTTATTTCCATTTTCTATATTCTCTTTTCAGATGGGTCATTTTCTATAATATGACCCTTCTCTTCCCCTTCATAACCTGTGCTCTGAAAAGAGAACCATGTTGCCCACTCTGTTAGCATGTTTTAACAGAAGACCAGCTTCTCTGGAAGCTTGTTATCTCATAGAATAGTAAGCCTTATCCTACTTCAAGGAATGCCACTCAATTGGGAGTCTAGGGGAAAAGGGATTTTTGTGGGTAAGTCTTTTTTTTTTTCCATAATCAAAAAATGACCCCAAGTATAACAGTATCCTCACCTCTCTCCTGCTTTGACTCTTTCCACTATCAGTGTACTATTATAATGGGTCTGTTTCCTTTATTTACCCCATGGACCTTTGGGTTGGTAGATAGTTTCCTACCAAGGCTTCAAGAATCATACACATCTCTGTTACCCTTTCACTGAAAGCTGCTACTGTGCACAGGTTAGGCTCAGACATGGGATGGCTAATCACTCTTGGGTGCAGCAGCCTTATTAATTTGGAACCATGAGCAGGTTAAAACACTTGAACTTCATTGATGAATACGACGCAGTCCATGCTTCACAGAGACCTTAGCACTTTGGATCTCAGCAAATCTGGCAGTCTAAGGCAAAGAAAGGTCTCTTGGAGTTTGCAGCATTGGCTTACATTCCTTTCTTCTGTAGAACAGGTCCAGTCCAGAAAAATTTGCTCCCTTGTTACATCTTCCTGTCGTAGAATCAAATCTCCTTTTAACCCCCCCCCCCCAGTTTTTTTTTAAGGTTAAAGGGAAGAATGGGGGTGGGTGTCTTGTGGATGGCACTCAAGGGGCACTCAGTCATGAGGATGACTGTCAAAAAAGCTTGACTCCTTTAGGTTAGGGCAGGGCAGGATTCTAGAATAAACTTGGAAGTTATTGTACATGCTAGCTGGTTGCTGCACACTTGTCCTAGCAGTGGTAAAACCAAAGGTTGTTAGCGGGACTGGGTCACTTAGTAACAGGGACTGGCAGGGTGATACCAATTCTTGCTGTTGATATCTATTAAGGTGTGTCTGTTTGTAGTCCATCCTGGGGTGAGTACAACAACCCTTTCTAAAATTTGCAATGTAAATAAATAAAATAACCAATTAACAAAAAGGGGACACTTTTGTAGTCTTGATGGCAAAGAATGAAAGGTTTTGATGGCTCAGTTTTATAAACCAATTCCGAGCATCTGTCAGAACTCTCACTCAGACCTTCCACTCACCATTGATTCTCTGGACAGCCACTGCTCTCATCTTGTGTCTGTGTGTATTGCCAAGAGATTGGTTTTTAGTTATTCTCTCTTGGTTGTCTTATTTGGCAAGAGCAGACAGATCCTCATGTGGGTCCAAGATTTCTCTCCTCATTAAGTTATACAACCCATAACTTCGGGTGTTGATACCATGTGGAGAGGGGAAGCTGTATAGAATTTCTGTTTTGTAGACCAACCCCATGGAGTCAAATCCTCCCCAACCAAGCTCCAGCACAGTTTGTACATCTGGGAAAGTAGCTTTCATAGTTGAGGTAAAGTTTATACCCAGTCAATCTATCCAGAAGAAACAGTCCTTCTTAGAGAGCTGGATTCCTTGAGATCTATTCTCAGGGTCTCACCTACCAAAGGGATAAAGCAGCATTGCTCTTCCCAGAGGGATTCTTTTTTTTTTTAAAGTAAAGTGAGAGTGGTTGCTTTCTAAATGATAGACAATGCATCAAGGTAAGACCGTGTAGCACGAAATTTCGTGTTACAACAGGAGGTCATCAATGATGTCCAAAACTGGGTTAATTTCAGTGGCAGGTGGCTGGTTTAAGTGGAACTGCGCAGGGACAGTTGTTTGTTTCATACATCCTTAGAACCATAGATTTAGGATAGGCTTTAGTTGGACAGTGTGACTGTCCAACCCCTGATACTGTTGCATGGATGTTTCCCCCCGCCTTGATCTTTAACTCAAGTGCATCGTACAAGAGACTGACAAAATCTGCTATCTTTAACACCCTCAGAGGCTGTTCTTGGAATTCAAGCTACCACCCTGCCCAGTGTCCACTGAGATCTCGTCCGAAGGCTAGCACACTTGCATACTCGTCAAGATCTCTCTGGGCATGAACTAAATCAAAAAGTGCAGTCCAAAGAAAATCCCTAAACCCTCGAATGTCTTGAAATGCTGTGACAATGCCTGTTAACAATCAATATTCTGTTTGTTGACATAACGGTCCAAGTTGAAGGGATATGGGAGTAAAGGCCTCACCAATCCATGAAAACATCTGCTCAAAGTCAGCCCTGAGTTTTTGAGCCTCTTTCCAGTGCCCTGTCAGATAGCCCCAGCCAGGAAGAATTTGATCACGTGTAATGTTTAATGTACCTACCATGGTCTCACGAGATGCTGTGACCAGGACTTTCCACACCTTGGCATAATATATTGGCATATTAACCTTGGCTGGTTATTATGGCAACAGCAAGGCTCCTGAGATTTGTTGTAAAGTTGTGAGCTGCAGAAGCACCTTGAGTTCTTGAGAGCAGCACTAACAGCAAGGCAACCAAGCACGGCATCCATCATTTTGAGCCAGGGTCCACAGATGCCACCAGGCTGCCCAGTGGTAATATCAGGAATGATGTACACTCTAGGCATCCAAAAGTGAAGCTTCCATCTGCGTCTGCCTCAGCAGGGCTGTTATCTTTCCTCTGTTTTGCGGGCTGATGGTGTACCCCTCCAGGTGGACTGGCAGGTCCTCACCCAGGATCAGGGTGGGTCTCAATATAGCGTGCATCCAGTTCTCCTAGCTGCACTGAAGGTGCAAGAACTGGCTATACCAGGAATTTTTGAGGCCACGGTGCTTCTAGCCAGGTCACATTCACTTCTGCTATACCCCTGACCCTCTTGAGGTAAATGCAATCTCTGTTGTTATTTAATAGTGCCATCACCTGTTTGTCCATCATGAAGGTTCCTGGATGTGGGTTCAGGCTGCTGTCATACTCAAAGCAGCAATGAATTTCTGCATGTCATGATCTTGAATGATTCCTTCTTCATGCAACTTTGTAATTACTTCTTCTGCAGCTAATCCTCTGAGGCCAGTATTAAGCTGGTTAACATTAACCTGTGGAGGGATGAACTTGTTCCACTTAACTCCCTGCCCCACCCTGTAAAGTCCTCAATCCCCTCAAGATGGAATGGGTTACATGCAGCAATTATGAACCTACAGAAATGATAATCTGCACACAATGGCTCCCTTTAACCAAGAGATCTTTATCTATTTGGTTTCTAGACCCATAGGAATTCAGGTTTTCTTTTTTTTTTATTGGATATTTTCTTTGTATTGCAAATGTTTCCCCCTTTAATTCTTATTGATTGGAGGCTGTCTGTCCCAATGTGGACCTCCCAGGATGATAACCTGTGCCTAGACAACCATCTGGGAACGGAACATCCCAGTGGCCTGCGTCTGCCTCAGCAGGACTGTTATCTTTCCTCTGTTCTGCTTTGCTGCCACGGAGCAGTTCACTTCAGCCTTGTCACTCATGGAACTTGGGAAGAATCATAACTGTCCATTCACTATTATTTATTGTCTTATCCTGGAGGGAAGGATAAGAAGAATTATACAAAGAGCATTCCAGAATCTCATTGCTATCAACAACCTTGGGGACTTTCAATATCTTGATGGCCATGATGAGTCTACTGGTTCATGCTAGTTGAGAGCTTTCCACAGAAGCATTGAAAAGGGCAGGCTACACTGACCTAGACTGGCTTGTTAGGAGCCCATGCAGATGCTGGGGAATAGGTATCCCCCTGTTTTTCCCCTCTTTTTCATGATACCCATCCTGCCACCTCTATAAAGCCTGTGTTCAAAGCCTGTATTCTGGAAAAATCTGGGCAGTTTATATTTAAGCTAATGCAATATATTTCCCTGCAAATTTCAGTTCTATAGAATATTTTCAGAGGCCTGTGGCATATTTGTGGTTTTGGAAATTATGCCTGGATAAATGCTCCCCAGAAAACCTTCCGGAGTTGAATCTAGTTGCTCAATCCTTTACTCTGTGATGGAGCAGGTTCCAGAGCAGGTAATACCTCTGACCAGGTACTGAGAGGATTTAAAGTATGTCTGCAACATGGAAGCCCACACGAGTAGACAGGCATGCAGATATGGTGGCTGTCTGGGATGATGATGGGGGGTATGAATGTTTGAGCAGAAGGGACTGACCCTGTCCTGGGTGAGGAGTCACATATTGTGTGAATGTTCATTTCTCTTCCTTCTCACTGAAGCCCTGTGATATTTCCCTTAGGTTTTCTGCACTCCACTGCATCCTCTCCCCTGGAAGTATTGAGGTTGGCTTTTCTGATTGCTCCTACTTGTGCTCCTCATTGATAAGCTCTCCATCTTTCTGTTTTTTTCTCCTAATCCCTTTGCTTAGCTCCTTTTCTAATTCTGCTGCTCTTCATACTTTCTTCTTGGTGGCTGGGGATGTGTACCTCCTGCGGTTTGCTTTGGATCTCACAGAACTTGAATGAAGGACAGATCTTCATTGTGCCTGACCATTATTTACTTCACTACCTCCAAGACAGTCACACCCTCTTCCTTGTTGTGTCCACATACTGGACCACTTTTCTAAGTCTACAGTCCCTAGAGTTCTTTTTACAGTTGAAAAAGTAGCCCAACACTAAGTAGAAGCTTCAGGAGGCAGCCAACTGAGAGGGAGCTGAATCTCTCCAGCTGGTGTTGAAACAGTGCAATCATACAGACACAGCCCACATTCCTTAGCATCCTCTAAAGAAAATGTGTAGAGTTGATTTCCCAGCAACTCTCTGCCATCCAGGAACTGTTGCTTTAAATATTTTCCTCCTTTAAGTTGGCTGTAATATTACCAGAGGATTATTTTCCTTCCAATATAAAGATTTAGTATCAGTGTTGCAAGAGGAGAAACACATAGATATGATGAAGACCTACTAGCTATTAAGACCTCTGCTGACAACTTAAGAACTGGAATAATTTCGGCGTTGAGTCTGTCATCTATGCTTAGATTTATGTAGCATTCTTTATCAGCCAGAGGACTACATTGTGTGAGTTAGATATTTTTATATAGACTATAAAGGTTATATTTGAAGTTTGATTTCTTAGAGCTTCTTATGTCTGAGAACAGAGGACAGTACCTCAGATATTCAACTTCAGGGCTTCTTCCTGTTTGTTGGCCAAGTTTTTCTTCTGCAGATAAGCACATACTATTTCCTCTCTTGGAGGCAAGAGGAATGATCCATATTCATTTCTGAAATAACTCATTTTCCAATAATTATCCAGTGTTCACACAAAACATCAAAGTTTAAAGGTGGTGGTGGTAGGGAGGGTCCCTTAGAACCAGAACCAAAATGAGTAGCCTTCACCAATGAATAGATTCTTGGATATCTAACACATATGAGGAAATCACTTTCCACAGCATGTTGTCACTAGAATCCTCCTCTTTTGCTTCCAACACTTGCATCTTCATCTGTCTGCCCCAGTGAGAAAGCTGTCACCTGGGACTTAGTTAAGGATGAGATGCTCCAAGAGCAGAACTCCATCAGATCTTTACATTCAAAAGTACTATGGGCTAGGTATAGAATTGTTTCAGTCTCACTGTGGTTGGTCTGAACATTTGATATGGGAAAGTACTTGCTCTTTGGTGGCTTGAAGTCCGTAGAAACTAGAAAGCCAGTCTCTTACCTCCACCCTATGAATTGCCATGAGGAGGTTCACACGGAAGGGCCCCCTTCTATGGCACTAACCTCATATCATTCTGGTCATGCTTATCTCCCTTTTTTTGATCTAGGTGGTCTACTCTTGTTAGCATGGGTTATAGAGCAGGTAAAACCTTCCTGGATTCAGGTACTGAGAGGATCCAAAGCTTATCTGCAAGCAATGGAGGCCACTAAGAGCAGGCAAGCATGCAGAGATTGTGGGGTTCTGGGGTGAATAGCCAGTCTAGGCCTCCTTGACCCCCTAGGGGCAGACCAGTGTTTTTATATTTGCCCTCCTACGCCTTTCTCTTACTTGTGAAGCCCAACTGCTTTTAGGGAAGTTTGAGGTGGAACGTCCTCTTTTCAGGAGGCTTCAAAATGTCATAGTCTCCTGGAGATGTTGCTTGATATGTTCTAGTTCATACTAGCCATCCTGACCTATGATACATCAGTATGTCTTCCCTTCTTATAATACAACCAGGAAGGGTGTGCAGAGGCCATACCTGAGAAGCAATATTGCAGTCAGGAAATACAGATTTCTTTTATGGCCT
>JADRCD010206235.1:0-19293 GCA_019843815.1 Montemys delectorum | reverse complement strand
TGTGTGTGTGTGTGTGTGTGTGTGTGTGTGTGTGTGTGTGTGTAGGAGGTATGAATATGCGCATCATCCCTTCATTGTCATGGAAATCTTTTCTCAGGGTGAATTTAAACTGCTTGAATATTACTAATGTGTCTGACACTGTGAAGTGAAGCAGTGGCCTTGAAATTGTCCCACCCACTAACCAGTTTCCCAACTCCTCCAGATTTTTCCTTCATATTCATTTTGGTAATTCAAATCTGCCTGGGAGGCTCTCCCCATCCACCTACCCCCATCAGGTCATAGTTGTGTGTTTATTAACATGTCCCATACTGTCTTTTATGAGTAGATTATCACCTTAATTTTATTAGCATCTCCTCTTTCATTTTCTACATATAAATACATGCATGTGTGTGTGTGTGTCTGTCTGTCTGTCTGTCTGTCTGTCAGTCTATGGATCCATATGAACATACAGAATATACTTTATATTTTTTTGAGTAGATCAACCACAAATTTTTCTATTTGTCTCTTCAAAAGCCAGCCTATATTGTCTGCTTTTACTGCTTCTGAATTTATTTCCCCTTCTCTTTATAATTCTGTTTACTTAGTCTCTTTGAGTACCTCTTTTAGTATAAACACTCACTTTAGTTTTTATTTCTTTATTTTTCAATCATGGGTAAGACAAAGAAACCATCCCCTCCCTTCAGCTCTAGGCTGGCCACATCAATCCAGAGGCACTGGCCATGACTGCTCAATTTTTCTTTTGCCTTCAGACTCAGAAACTTACTTGAAGGTTTCAAGACATTAAGCATTTTTCTAGATTCTCTCATGGTTGATTTCATGATTTTATCAGAGAACAGAGGTAAATGTCATGAGACCGCTCTTCCCAGCACTACACCTGACTGTGCACTGGCCTCTGAGTTGCTTCCATTTAACTTGAGTTTCAGCACCTGCTGAATGTCACCCACTGCCCTATAGATGGCTTAACAGCCAAAAGGATGCAGCAAGTCCTTAGCCCTATGACATTTGCATGCTTGCAAACAGAACAACAGGTTTTGTTCTGCGGTTGGATTTGTTCAGATAGCCTTGAAAGCTAATATAAGGTCCATGTTTTCAATATTCTGTGGGTGATGAGAAAGATCATATTTCAGGGACACAGGCTTATATGAGGTACTGGCAGGCTGAGGCAAGAGGATCACTGGGTGTTTCAGACAAACCTGGGCTTCACAGCAAGTACTAGACCAGGTAGGGCTACAAAGCGAGGCTGTACATATATATATATATATGACTCTGTGTGTGTGTGTGTGTGTGTGTGTGTGTGTGTGTGTGTGTAACTGTGTATATATATTATACACACATCATATATATATGTGTGTGTGTGTGTGTGTATATATATATATCAGAGAAGCAAATGGAACCAGGCATGGTAGTACATGTCCCCCAGTACAGGATGGAAGATTACAAGGCCATCCCTGGCTGTATAGGGAGTTCTAGGTCAGCTTGGCATACATGAGACCCTGTTTCAAACAAGTACAAAAGGTTTCATTCCACATTTAAAAGCCACAGAGTCTATGCCTATCATTATGCCTTTCGAGTCTTCCCCATCTTTATTTATTCTTTTGTTCTCAGATTTAGCTATTTTCTTGTGTTTGTATGGATGCCTTGGGGCACACAAAATTGTAACTGATGTGTCTTCATTCTGGAGTCCTCCCATCCATGCAGTAAATATCTTCTCTGGCCTTTAAGTCTATGTCGGGATTAGTGAAGGTAGCCATGGCTTTATCAGACCATCATTTTAATTGGTATTTTGAAAGCAGTGGAGCTAGCTAGCTAGCACAAGGACACCAAAAGGCAAATATGGTAAGTTCTCCAGCAAGACCCTTGTATTTCCCACTCAAGACCAATATTAGATTCCTATTATGTACAGTAATTACACATGCAGGTGTTAATGAGTTGAGCTTTTCACCATTATTATTTCTCCAGTCCGGGTCACATGAGAGCCTTCTGACATAAAGCTTTGCTCAAGGTCAAGATTCTCAAACCCAGGCTGGAGAGATGGCTCAATGGTTAAGAGCGCCGACTGCTCTTCCAAAGGTAGTGAGTTCAAATCCCAGCAACCACATGGTGGCTCACAACCATCCGCAATGAGATCTGATGCCCTCTTCTGGGGTATCTGAAGACAGCTACAATGAGCGAATAAGGCCGGAGGGAGAAGAAAAAGTGTCTGAAGACAGCTACAGTGTACTTATATAATAAATAAATAAATCTTTAAAAAAAAACATTTATTTAAAAAAAAAAAGACTCTCAAACCCAACCTGGTAACTGCTTGTGCATTGCTTGTGCACCCCTAGTCTCTCCCCGCTTCTAAGCTGGATGGCTGATGGTGGTGAGGAGATTCGGTTACAGCCCCTTTTGGTGTGCTTCCTCATTTGGGACACAGAGCAACCAGCTCCTCCCATTCACTGATGGAACCATGATAACGTGACCTGTGTGTGCTATTGCAGAGCAAGAAAGAGTAGAACCCTGTGGGACATAGAGCACTTCCTTTGCCTGCCCTCCCTGGGACAGGTCTGGGTCATCTCTAGAGCTGGAAGATGGAACTTTGAAAAGCCACATTCTTGCTCTCAACAGTGCCAGTTAATCAGCCCTGGCTCTTTCAGAGTTCAAGAAGAAATGGCTTGGGGGCTCTCCAGAAAGCTTTTGACCTTAAAGAAGGACCAAGAGTCAGGCATAGCGTAATAGCAGAGAGTTGAGTGTTAAACTTAAAGCTTTCTCTCTCTCTCTCTCTCTCTCTCTCTCTCTCTCTCTCTCTCTCTCTCTCTCTCTCTCTGTGTGTGTGTGTGTGTGTGTGTGTGTATGTGTGTGTGTGTGGTGTTTGTCCATGTGTGTGCACATATGTATGTGTATGTGGGGGTGGGGTGGGAGTGTGTGGGGCAAGGTGCATATATGATGTATGTGTGGGAGATATATGTGTGGTGGGTACGTCCATATGGTGTGTGTCTGCATGTGGTGTGTGGATTGTGTGGTGTGCATGTGCATGTGTGTGTGAGGTGTTTGTGTTGTATATGTGTTGTATGCGGGTACACACACATACAAAGACCAGAAGTCAACTTCAGGTGTCTTCCTCAATCACTCTCCACCTTATTTTTGAGGCAGCACTTCTCACTGAACCTGAAGTCCCTGGATTGGTCTAGGCAGGCTGGCTGATGAGCTTCAGGGATCTACCCATCCCCACCCCTAGCACTGGACACACCGACCTACACCTGCTGCACCTGGCTTGTCCATGGGAGCTGGGATCTCTGGTCTTCCCCTTGCACGGCAGGCATTTTGCTCACTGAACCATTCCTCCAACCCCTAGAACTTCCTGACCCCTGGCTGCTGTTCAAGAGCACCCTAATGTCTGGGCCCCTTTCACTGACTGATTAGGAATATTTGGGGACCCAAGCAGTGGTAAACTCGTATCCTCTCCCAGGGTAAAGGCTGAGTGGCCACTGCTTTCTGTCAATTGTTCAGGGTTACTTTATCTTAGTTGTCTGTCTTATCCCCATCTGAGGGATTTCTTTTACTAGCAGGTAAACCTGTACACATTTGTTGTTATAAATTACATCCTGCCTTCCTTTTAAAGCATCCTGCTTTGCATGTCCTCTCCTTAAACATCCAGGGGTTTTTCTTTGAATTCTGGGTTTTTTTTTTTTCTAAATTGACTGCTTTGCTTTCTCCCCTTTCAGTAATTTTGAAGATAAGCTACTTCATATTCTATTACTAATTACACTTAACATCTTTAAATACATGCTCTAACCTATATTTCTCTAATTAACCACAGAAACTATAAAACAGACTTTCTTGTAAGATGAGGAAATTAGCATATCTCCTCATTCCACCTTTCCCCATGATATCAGTAGAATCTGAAATATTTTACCCCAGGGTTCTGACTGGAATGATATTGCATGTGTTCTCTTCCAAGGAACATTTGTTACATTCACGTCCCATTTTACAACTACCTTCATAGCAGTTATCCAGATTCATTACTGTATTTGTTCCTTGCTAACTTTTATTTTTTTATGAACCACACCTTTCTGTTACTTGAATTCTTCATTTTGATTCATCTATTTGTTACACAGATGGGGGAGAAAAAAACAACCTCGAAGTGGCATTTTATGACATTCATATAGATACTCTACTCCTTGAAACCTTTGTTATCTGAGAGCAATTTCCTGTCATCTTGGCTCTAAAAGTCTGGCTGGATCACACCCTACATTACTTGAATCCACATCTGTAGCATGTCTTAGAGAAGTCCCTGGAGGGCCACTGCACATCATTTTCCCTAGGATCCCGAGTTGACTCAAATGTCCATCTATTTCTACAGAGTTTGGGCAATTCAATTGCTTGAGTTTTGGAATGGGATGGCTTGTTAGTTTGACATCTCCATGTCACCATCTTTTCAGGGTGTACGATGCACATTGATTCACTCAGTAAGCATTAACTGAGCAACTACTATGTGCCAGATGCTATGAGAGCCATTACAAGTTCAAAAAGATCAAGGGGACAAGATTTCTGCTCTCAGAAGTATCTTCTGGGGGGTAATGTGTTAGGGTGAAGAGGGCAAGTCTATAATGTGCTGACCAAGTGACAAGGTGATTGACCAGAGAAGCAAAGGTGTCACTGCTCTCAGGGACCCAAAGAGTAGCCCTAAAGGCCTAGAGATGTAGCTCGGTGGTTGAATGCCCAGCTAGCATGTAAAGGGGTTCTGGGTTCACTTCTTCACACCATGGGGAAAACAAAGCATAGAAAGACAATTGATCAGTAATACCGGCATGCTGATGTTGGCATTGGCGTGGCAACGCTGGAGTGGTGATGCCAATGTGGGGGTGCCAGGTTCGAGTGCTAGGAATTGAGTTCTCATATCAAATCTATTCATGCACGTCTCCAGCTCATCTTTGGGTAGAAGCCATGGTGTCTTTGTCTTCAGTCCGTATTAGACTGTACCACAGGCTGTCTCCTGTCTGTCTTGAAGGTCTTTTACCTCTGGATATCATTTGTATGATGCACCAGATGAACTGACCCAAATCTGGAGCCATCATGGTTGTGTGTGGACATATCTGTTGGACCTCATTTAGTGCTGTCATCATGCCTGGGTACACGGGTAGATCTCCTGCAGATGTGAGGAGCTTCCCCAAGGACACTGCTGGCAGACGCAGAGCCTGTGGACATCCTTTGTTTCCTGCTGGGAGACAACATGAAGGGGAAGCTGAGCTTTCTTCCTGGAGGCAGGATGCTTAGATTGGGATTTGACACTGCCACTCACAAGCTGTTGTGACCTTGGAAAGCCACTTACCCTCTCCGTGTCTCCACGTCTTCATTTTTAAATGAGGTCAACGGCAGTAACTACACAACGTGGTGTTACTGTGGTAGCTAAACTGAGTCTATAATGGAAATACTTAGAGCAGTGCCTATACTTAGTAAATGCTCAATAAATATACAATAATCACTACCGTCAACTCTATCTTGCACGCCCTTAAAAGTGTTTCTCTGTCCTTCTCTCTGCTCGGTTCTTTCTATACTTAAGCCGTAATGCAAGGATGAGCTGGCTGGTCCAGGCCTTTGTTGCTGTTGCTGCTTACTGAATAGGAGGGATTCCAGCAGAGGCTGGGAAAGGCCCTGCTCCTTTCAGCAAAGCATGTCCGTGGGGCAGGCAGATGCCAGCATGAAACTGGGCTCCGTATTTCCTGTGTGTGTGCTTTCTTTTAAGTTTAGCAAAAATAATTTTCTTTTCCTCTTCTTTTTTTCTTTCTTTCTTTCTTTCTTTTTTTTTTTTTTAAATTTTGTTTAATTTCGAGACAGGGTTTCTCTGTGTAGCCCTGGTTGTTTTGGAACTCACCCTGTAGACCAAGCTGGCCCCAAACTCAGAGGTCCACCTGCCTCTGCCTCCCAAGTGCCGGGACTAAAGGCATGCTCCAGCACCCAAATATATTCATTCGTCCAAGCGCCTGTATTATTTGTATGGGTGTGTGGGAGTGTGTATACGTGGGAATGGATGTGCATGTTTGTCTCTATGTAGTTGTGTATTCTTGTGTGGGTGTATGTAGGTGAGTAGGTAGCTGTTCATGCACATGTGCATATATGAGTAGAGGCCAGAGGACAACCTTCAGTATCTCTCTTCCAGTGCTATTCTCCTTGCTAGTTGAGGTAGGGTCTCTCCCTGGAATCTGGAGCTCACGGATTTTAGGCTAGGTTGGCTGGCCAGAAAGCCCCAGAAGAAATCCTCTCTTCACCTCCGCAGCACTGGGATTCTAAATGCATGCCCACCATACCCTGCTTTTCACAGAGATGCTGGAGACTCAACTCGGGTCTTCATGAGATCATGCTCACCAACTGAGCCACCTCCCTAGCCCCGGAGTATCAGTATCATTAACACTATGCACAACTCTCAGTGTTAAAGGGGGACTTTCACAGTGGCCTGTGTTCAGTTTCATCTCTTCGCAGTGCTGTTTGTTTACAATGAGCCTGTGCCACTATTACAACCACAAACACTAAAGGTAATTTCATTTGGAAAGAAGTCACCCAGAAACCTACAACCCTAATGCAGTTTTTATTTGGGGGCTCCTGTCTAATCTTTACCCATATATAAACAAGCATTTAATAGCTATCATCAAGAGTACACGTATAATTTTATGACCTACTATTTTACTTAAAACGATAGTTAGCACTCTTTCCAGAGGGCCATATTTATCACTTTAATGATGGCCTTCACACTGCGACACATTAAAGGCTGTAATTTTCTTCCCTTTATTGGACTGACATATAGGTGGTTGGCATTTTTCCTCTGGGATAGAATTATGTCACCACCAACATTTTTGTCCCTGTGCCTCGTTTCCTTTTGAATTAATTCCTAGAGATTATGAGCTGGGAGTGTTCGAGTGGTCCATGACTCTTAATAAGAAATCATACACTCCCTTCCAAACGGATTGCATCACCCTGAGTTGGCAAGGTGCGATGGGTGCATGTGTGAGCTCCCATACAGCCTCAGCAGGGTCGAGTTTTTAAGGTCTTAGTGCTTTCTCTCATGCTGTGTCCTACATTTTCGCAGTGGTTCTGCTTATCTGAATCCTCTGAGTACACTCTTAGATTAACTTGGGGAACAGTCCTAGAGTAATGGAAAATGTTCTCGTCAATAACAAAAAGTTCCCCATAGCCTATCATAGCTATTGCAATTCCTATGTCTCTCCATCTTGTCATTTCCCTTCTAAACGTCGGCTTAGTGCGCTGGTTCGCTTTTCCATGCATCATGATGTTCTCCCTCAACTTGACTCCCTGTAGGGTCTGTTAGGAATTGGCATGGGGATGGCTCGGGAGTTCCAGAAGAGTGGATTCTCAGAGTATAGTGGGGAGAGATGACAAGAAGTGGGCAGAGCATCGAGACCCTGTCACAAATCCCTTACCCTGTTCTTGGAAGGCTTTGGCCTCTGAAAGGTGGTGCTCATTAGCATAGTGTGGCTGTGGTTTGAAGGAGTTAGAGTCTGTATGGGTCTGTCGTGAAACATCTCCCATCAAAGACATTTGGGGGAAGAGATGGATGTTGGATCCTCTCTCTACTGGGAGATTGTCACCCCTGTATCAGTAAGCCATGTCCTTTTCTGCTACCACAGCCACGCTGAGAAGGGTCAGGGGTTGTGCCTCTTCAAGTTGGATTGAATGGCGATTTTTTCCCCAGAACAAGGGACCAAGGGCAGCAAAAGCTGCCTAGGATTGGCATATTGAAAAGAGAGAGACTAATAGAAAATCAACTCTGTTATATCTGCTCTTGCCAAAGGGACACTTCAGTGCTACGCCCAGCATGGAACCCAGCATGCCTCCCACCTACAGCCTTGAGCCCAGCCAGTCCGGCCCAACCCTGGTGTTGTTCATTCTTTCTGTTTCCTAAGAAAATGTTTCCAATGTCAGCCCTCAGTGCCTCCTGCAAAATATGGCAGATACCTGCTGACTTTCATTGCTCTTCTGTTTCAGTTTCCTGCTTCTTCAACTTCACCAGTCCCTCTGGAATCGTCCTGTCTCCCAACTACCCTGAAGACTACGGCAACCATCTCCACTGCGTCTGGCTTATCCTGGCCCGGCCTGAGAGCCGCATCCACCTGGCCTTCAATGACATTGATGTGGAGCCTCAGTTTGATTTCCTGGTTATTAAAGACGGAGCCACTGCTGAGGCCCCGGTCCTTGGTACCTTCTCTGGAAATCAGCTTCCCTCCTCCATCACCAGCAGTGGCCATGTGGCCCGTCTAGAGTTCCAGACTGACCACTCCACAGGGAAGAGGGGCTTCAACATCACCTTTACCAGTAAGTGTTCCCCCTGTCACCAACATCACCTCAACCAGTGAGTCCTCCTTCTGCCACAGTTGACTGTATTTATTGCTCCTACTGAGAGAGTGCTTGAAGATGCTCCCACGGAGGATCATCAGTGCAGTAGCTCCAAAGCATGAGTTGCTGCTGGGTCATGCCTAGAGTTCCCAGCTCCCAGGAAGAAGCGTGGAGCTCTCTGGTGGGCCAGCTGCTCATTTCTGAGGTGTCACAGCCTGTAAGCATTTATTTCCTTAGATGTCTCAAAGGATGTAAAGAAACCCAGATTTTCCCACCTCCTCCTCCCAGCTAGAAACAGACAGGCCCTAGGGAAGAAAGTTCTCCAGATATAGCTGGTCTTTGCTAATGTGTGGGTTCTTCTTTTTCCCACCCCTTGTGCCCCTAGTTCCACCCCCTATCATGAGATGGGAGATAAAAAGGATAGAGAAAAGAGAAAGTGAGAGAGCAAGAGAGCGAGAGTGAGAGAGAGCAAGATCCCTGAATCTACTTTTCTTTCCTTTTGTTTCTTCTTTGACAATAGCTATCAACAAACTATAACCAACCTCCCTAAAAAGCAACAACCACCCATCCTGTCTATTGGGGCTCTAGTATTTGCATACCCTCGAAAGTTCCCAGAATTCTGCACATCACATAATTGTAGAAACTATCTGCAGCTGGCAAAACCATACTTCTACTAGAGCACGAGGCAGATCATAGTCACCTACTGCAGACAGCCCAAAGCAGCCCTACATCCCACACCTGAGATTAAAATGAAAGCCCATTTTTATAGTATTTTTTTAAAGAATCCAAAATTCCAGAACTTTCAAAACTGTCACTACACTCGGGTTCTCTTATCAGCTCCCACCCCCAAACCCCCAAACCCCCCAATGTTGCTTCCTGTTGACCACTGCTGTTCTACAGTTTGCCCTGCCTGAACCCCATTGCCATAATGATAGAAGAAGCAAAAAACAAAAACAAAAAAAACAAAAAACAAAACAACAAACAAACAAACAAACAAACAAAAACAGCTGGGCAGTGGTGGCGCACGCCTTTAATCCCAGCACTTGGGAGGCAGAGGCAGGCGGATTTCTGAGTTTGAGGCCAGCCTGGTCTACAGAGTGAGTTCCAGGACAGCCAGAGCTATACAGAGAAACCCTGCCTCGAAAAACCAAAATAAAAAATAAAAAAAGAAGCTATGTTTCCATGGCTTTTCCTGCAGTCCCATTGCAGCCGCTCATAAGTCATTTCTCACAGTCAAACAGCCCTTCCTATGGTCAGTCTGGAAGCTATCCCCTCAGCCTCTATCCTGAGCCTAGTGTCCAGAAGCAGCCTGAAGCTCAGCCATGGTGTTTTTCTTATCCTGAATTCAGTGGACAGGGGAGATCAGTGGGACCTGGGAACTGCAAGCTTCCAGGGAGCAATAATCCATTATGAGATCACAGAAAGCAATAAACCTGGTAAACTTGGCCATGACTGAGAAAGTCAGGCTCTGATTCAGACTCCTACACAGACAGACAGACAGACAGACAGACAGACAGACAGACAGACAGACAGGCAGGCAGGCAGGCAGGCAGGCAGGCACTCACGTGTATACACACACACACACACACACACACACACACACACACATACACACACACACACACACACACACAGAGGAAATGCTCTTTGGTCACTCGTCCATCTCATGCTCTTTGACAGCATCTCTCCTCCCTACTCTAGCTCCCACACTTGTCACAGAAGCCTTGCCCCTTGTCTCTCTGCCTTTAGATGCTGTGGGAGAGGCCATTTGTAAATCAAGCTAAAGCCCCATCCGTGTCACCACCTGTGTTCAAGGCAGCAAACTCACTGAAAACAATCAACTGTCCTGTCATACCTTGTCGCCAGCCGGTTCCTGTCCCAATGACCTGGGGACAGAATGAAGCAGAAGAACGTTCTCCTAAGCATGCTGGTGTGACACTGGTAGCTCTGGCCATTAGCTTCTCTGTCCCCATACCCATTTACTCGAGGCCATGAGACCTAGAGAGAAACACACACATCACTCATCTTCCCATCCCTTTGCATGCTCTCTGATGTTGGAAAGAGCGCCCAATAATTGCTGTGTAGGCGTGTACACATTCATGCAGAGATGTATGCGTACATGTGTGTGCATGTGTCTGTCTGTATGTATGTATGTATATACATATGACTGACAGGGTTTGGACCTCCAAGCCTGGAGCTCCAGTCAGCTCTCAATGTCAATGTCATGGTTCTAATTCCTAATGAGGACAGGTGGGAGATGAAATCTAAGCTGACCTAGACTTTGTGTAGAGCTTCAGCCCTGCTTTTGTTAAACCAACAGTCTTATGTCAGAGGGAGGCCTGGAAAGTAGCCTTTTCTAAAGGGTTCACGCCCATGCAGCCGTGGAGCCTGGCACTAGCCTTAGAATAGCAGAAGCATACATGAGGCCTGGCTTCCCAGACAACATCTGGTACAGGAAGACAGACCAGGAATGGTCTTGGTAGAGATGGTGGGGGAAAGGGTTCCCTTCCATGCAGGAAGTGGGGGGGGGGAGTCCCTTGGAGGATGGGGACTCAGGCTCAGGGAATACACGATATCACCAATTCCTTGCCCATCCTTTTCTTACCAGCATTCCGTCTATTTCTATCTTGGAGTGACTCTCCAAGTGATGTGAAATGCTCCTTATAGGTCAGTTAACATTACAGAAATGGCCCAGGACCACCTGCTAGTTAAGAGGCAGGTTCAACATCACTTGGGGCCCTCTCTCTCTCTCCCTCTCTCCCTCTCTCCCTCTCTCCCTCTCTCCCTCCCTCCCTCTCTCCCTCCCTCCCTCCCTCTCTCTCTCTCTGTCTCTATCTTTCTCTCTCTGTCTCTATCTTTCTCTCCCTCTCTCTCTCCTTGGCTCACTCACTATCAATTGCCTGGCAGAATGAGAAGCAGCCCTGGCACGAGGTAAGGACATGAAGGCAATGGCTTCAGACAGGGCTAATTCCAGGGCACCTGCTTTATGATGCATAGTGTCTATTAGTGTCACAGGACCGGGAGCCAGCTCCCCCGAAGCATACGTGATCCCTTAACCACTTAACAATCTGAAATTTGGAAAGCACAGAATGGATTTGACACTGAGAAGACCGATCTGCCACTTAACTACATGGAACCTCAGTTTCCCCTCTGGTAAAGGAGAGTAATCAAATCTCCATGATAGAATTTTGATATGATATAATTAGTTACCGTGGGAAACTGCCCAATCTGTCGGCATCCTTTAGAATGTTCAGACAGCTCAAAAATCAAGCTTAATCTATGCCTCTTTTGGGCCCAGAGGTTTCTGTCTGCCATAACCACAGGGTCCCAGGTACTGGGACACCTAGTATCTTTTTCAGCATGCCAAGTTCTTGAGGAAGTGTGGGGGTTTGATTCTGACTGTGGGCAGCTCATTTTTCTTTTGTGGCCATTTTCGTACTACCTCAGTCTAACCATGGCCTGGGCATCCCCTTTTCCAGCCTTCCGACACAACGAGTGCCCCGATCCCGGCGTTCCAGTTAACGGCAAGCGGTTTGGTGACAGCCTGCAGCTGGGCAGCTCCATCTCCTTCCTGTGTGATGAAGGCTTCCTCGGGACACAGGGCTCCGAGACCATCACCTGTGTTCTGAAGGAGGGCAGCGTGGTGTGGAACAGTGCCGTTCTGCGCTGTGAAGGTGAGTGCCCCTGGGCCTGGACAGTGGCTGTCAGTCTGAGAGGCTGGGGTGGAGCCTGAGAGGCTGGGGCGAGCATGGTAAGTGGCTCCAACCGGGGTGGTCCATCTCTGCATTCATCCATCTTCTCCTCCAATGACCTGGGGAGTCTTCTTGCTCTCATACTGGGATGGGAGACCTGACGGCATTGCTTTGCCAGGGAACTTAAATTGTGACCAGAAATTAAACTGGAAAACAAACAAACAAACAAACCTCCTTCAGGAATGTCAGCCATCAAAATTCAGCTTCTTTCAGCTCAGAGCTCACAATAGGACAGCCATGAGGAGCTGGGTTTCTAGTTACTATCCCAATGAATTCATAGTGCCCCCCTCAGCTCGCCACCCCTCCCCCCCACACACACACACAAGGATGCCAGCACTCTTGAGTTTGACCTCTCAAGGCTGCCTGCTATCCTTTGCTCCACATGCTCATTCCTCCTGGGCTCTCCCTGCTCCATCAGCTGTGCCCCTGTTAAACCCTGCCTTGATACCCTACAGTCACTCTCCAGGCGATGTGGAGCAGGCCAACTGGAAGACACATGGCTCTTAGTAAGTGTCAGGCTCAGTACAACATCTGTCCAGCCCTGCCTTGTGTCTCAGGGCAGTTTTGAAACTTCTCAGGACCAGCGTTTGGTCCAGCTGGCGGCAGAGATTTCAAACACAGATTACACCTCCTAGGGATAGGGATCATGTCAAATCTGTGTGCCAAGCACAGCGCCTGGCACAGAATCAGTGCTCAGTGAGACTCTCAATAGACGGATACTGCATGCCCTGAAGGCACATTAGGGGCATCGGCACTGTTTGGACAGGCAGGGGCTGTGACTTAGGGGACAAGAAGCTTCTTCCTCTCATCTCCTGTGATAGACAGAGGATGGAGACCTCCAAGACCTCACCCCACAAGTGAGAGGCCCCAGGAGGATGAAGGGGGAGGATGAAGGGGGAGGACGAAGAGGGCGGGCCTCGGAAAGAGCTTCGCTTCCCAGCTGACAAGCAGGTGTGTGAGGTAGGAACGGCCATCCAGAGGCTACCGGACGAGCTGCTTCTCTTTCGCGCCTCTAGTTTTCCAGCTGTAAAGCAGAAACGAAATGGGAGGAGGATACATGTTAGCCATCTTTCAAGGGTCACAGCAAGCATGCAAACAGCATCCCCCAGTGTTTGCTATGCTCCCATCAGTGTGTGAGCCCCCCCGGAAGTTAGGACCTCATTCTGCCTCACAATCTTAACACCTGCAGAGTGTGTGACACTTAGTCCACACTGAGTCAGTGCTGCTTGATGAGTGAGTGAGTGAGTGAGTGAGTGAGTGAGTGAGTGAGTGAGTAAGTGAGTGAGTGAATAAGTGAATTAATGAATTTTTTAACTAGCCACATGCCCCCGTGAAAAATGTGTCATTGGCTGACCTACTCTCCCCATCTCACAGCCAGCCAGTCAGGTCATGCTGGGAAAGCCATATGGGCCTTCTGTGCCTCAGTTGCCACACTGGCAAAGCACAGATGATTCAGGACCCTCCCAGCTGGGTTTCTATAAGCTTGGCTGACAGACAGAGAACGCTCAGTATGGATAGCAGTTGGTATTGTTTGAACTTGATTTTGACCGTTTCTTGATCAGGCCAATCAGATTGGGACTGACTCCCCTTTAGGGGAAAGTTATATGTTTGAAAACAGGAACATTAAAATCTTAGAGTGGGGGAGGGGGAAGAGCCATGGCCCAGGAACCCGCCCTCATCACCTGGCTCCTGCTTTCCTTCTATACCTGGTGAGAACCTGGCTTCTTAATCAGCACCTTTGTCTCTATTTTTTTCTGGGTATTTTTTTCTAATTAAGTATCCCCACCTGGTGGACAATTAAATGCAACCACTAATGGTCTTTTAGACATTCCTTTAATATATTCTGAGAACCACTCCAGTTTGGAGCAATTGTAATAGGACAAGATAGGAAGAAAATGGCTTCTAAATTTCGAAAGGAGCAAAGTCATCACCTACAGATCTGAAGGCAGGAGTGGACAGAGGTTTTCTCAAAGGTCCAGAGAGGGAATATTTTCAACCTCGTGGACACCTAAGATCTCTCCCTCCTCAGCTCTGTCACTGTCATTCAAAAGCAGCTGTGGGCAGCACCTGAGTGGCTAGGCCAGGTGTGGCTGTAGTTATGTGTGTTGAACAGTAAGAAATGTCCTAAGAAATGTTTCCAGGTACAGGGAGGCCACTTCCTAGCAGTGCCTTGATATCCCTCATGGTCATCTCTGCCTTGTCTATCTTTCAAGGAAGAATCCAATAGGCATGCCCTTCTGTGACAAGTGTTGGATGGGTGGCACCCAATTGCAGCCTAGCAGCAGTCCTGGAAGGCAGGTACAGTTATTTTCCCAACTGATGCCCAGGAACACTAGTCACCGTCCCCGCACCCTCCCAGCTTGTACATGGCAGTGCCAGAATCCACTCCGAGCTTCAGGGCTGCCCTTTTAGGATTCTATCGCTCCAGAGACTATAATATCTAACGACTTCCTGAAAGGCTTCAAAGTATTTCCCCCTGAGAACAAGAACCAGGGTTTCTATTTTTCACTTGCCAGGAGGAAATTAAAACAAAAGGAAGCCTATTGCCCATCGCTAAAGACGAGTCTCAGCAACGGAGAGCTTAAAGAGATGACAGTGGTGAGACACATGTATCAGTTATGACAATTAAGGCAAGGAAATTCCTCCATTAGAAACAAAGACTCTCCAACTGGACTCAGGAAAACATTCAGGCTCACAGAATTATGTTGAAAAAAAGGAGGGGGGGAGAGAGGGGAGGGGGAGACCAGTGAGCTCTAGTGAGTACTTTCATAATTCAGTTTCTAAAAAAGGCTGTCATGAAAGTTTCAAACCATGTCAAACTGTAATATACTTTTTTTAAAGTTCAAAAAACATCAAGCTTATCTCCCAGGGGAAAATTAAGAACTTGCTGCAGCGGCTGGGAAGCTGTGTCAGGCAGTAAAGCCCTCGCCATGTGAGCAGGACCTGAGTTCAGGTCCCCAGCACCTGGGTCAAAAGCTGGTTTTTGAACGTGGGGCATCCCGCTGTCTGAGTAGTTTTTCATTCCTTCACACATGTTTATCAAGCACCATCTTTGTGCCAGGCACTGGGTTAGGCCCATGTATTCTCCTCGGTCCAGTTCCAGAGCCTTAACCCCTTCATCAGGACAGGACCCTTCCTTCCCTCTCAGCTCTGTGATATTTTTTTTAGCCTGCTATGCTTGGGTTATATGCCCACTTGTTTCCCAGCTGCCACTGCTCTGGGATGGACTTCTAGCACGATGTTGCATCCCTAAGAAGAGTCTGGTATATTTCTGTGAGTATCTCTAACAGATAAAAGAACAGCTGTATAAGAGCTTCAAAGTGGCTTTCCAGTGCATGCGTTACAATGGGCCGGCAGGTCTCAAGTCATTTATCAATCCTGCCTCCTGACATTTCTTAAGACATCTCTTGCACTTTGGGTTTGTGTGCACATGAAAAGATGTATGGAGGTGCATGTGCATGCATGTGTGCGTGTCTACAAATGGATGGATGTATATGAGTGTGAGGGTGTGTGTGTGTGTGTGTATGCATGTAGATGTGTATGTGCATGGATGTGGGTTCATGTGTGCATATGTGCATATTCATACACAAGGAGACAAGAAGGCAGCCTCAAGTGTTCTTCAGGAGCCATATACCTGGTTGTGTTGGTATTTTTTCACAGTCTCTCACACAACAGAGGTCAGGTGTTATTTCTCAAGAGCTGCCCACCTGTTTTACTGGGCCAAATCTTTCATTGGGACCTGGGACTTATCAATTAGACTGGGTTAGCTGGCCAGCAGAGCCACTAATCCACCCAGCTTTTGAGGTGTGTGCTGGGGCTCGAACGTGGATCCTTGTGCTTTCATAGCAAGCACTCTACTGAGCTGTCTCCCAGCCCTTGCATTCTGAAGTCTGCCAGTTGCTTCCCAGAGTAGCTGCTTAACAAGACCCCTTCTCTCTCATATTTCCTTAAGTAGCACTGAGATCGAGAGGTACTTAATCGGACATGGATTCCCTTTCTTTTTTTAATTGCCAGACCATTTATTAGGTGGGGTTTTGTGTCTCCATTAAAAGAACATAATGTCCTACTGGGTATCTTTTAGGACACTAAGGGCTGTCTGTGATTCCAGCTCAGAGACTGAAAAATGACAACTCTCCATTGTTCCATCCTTTATAGTCTGGAATGCTTGAAGAACACATGTCGTATGCTAAGATATAATTCAAAAAGAGAAAAGACTGAAGAAGTGATTTTCTTTTTATACTTTTATTATTTGTGTGTTGCCAAGTGGACTCCCTAACATCTTCCAAAGCTGGATCTGTATAAGCATTGTTAGAGGCCAATGGATGCACATGTATCTTGTGCATTTATTGCGTATTTACAGATCTCGTTCTAGCTGATGTTCACATTGTCTTCCTAGCAGGAGCATTTTAAGAATGGCCCAGCCTCTTTTTGACATTTTCTGCCCCTGACCCAGAGTCAGCTGTTTTTTTCTACGGCACCTTTTAAAGCAAATTGATGTTTAGAATCTAGACTTCTAAAGGGTGCTGATTCCCACTGACTCTCCCATGTTTGTAAGCCATTTCGGTAAATGCAGCTGGGAACTGCTTGATCAAAGAAAATGCGTGTGGGTTCATTTCATTTCAAATAATGACACTCTCTTCTGTTAACCTTAACTTCCTTGATAATATATTCAACTGGCTTTTCACTCTTGCTCAAAAATGCAAGTCCCACAGAACACCAACATGTCTTCCCGTGTTGTGATGAATACCGAGGACTCTCAGAACAGTGAGGACAGTGCCACAAACAGCCACATGCTTACTAAGAGTGTCTTATCTTCATCATCACCACCACCACCATCATCATCATCACCATCCCTATTCTGTTCTTTACATCCTCATTTCCTCAGAGGGATGGGCTATCAAATTACTATCTTTTAAAATCTCCTTAGGTTCTTATACGTAAATACACAGTATCGTGTTGTATTCAGTTTAAGTTTTTAGAAATTACATGTCAGATTTAATCATTTTTAATTATGCAAAGTGATTATGTAGTTCCAGAGTTAAATCTGCCAGAAAAAAAATAAAAACCAAACCAAAACCAAAACACCAATGCACATTCAGGGAACGTACAGCTCTGGGTGGTCCCCTTCGACCCCTGGGGATTGCTCGGCATTCTCCAGTTGCCTGTTCACTGATGGTTCATCTGAGTGGGCACTATCACTTTAATACCAATTTGACTTTTTAAAGTTTTGTTTTTACCTCTCAATTGTGTATATGCGCATGCATGCCCATGGGTGGATATGTGTATGTGAGTGCAGGTACCTGTAGATGCCAGTAGAAGGTGTTAGATCCACTGAAGCTTGGAGCTAATAGCTAATTATGAGCCATTCCATGGGGGCTGGGAACTGAACTCAGCTCTTCTGCAAGAGCACTACTCACTCTTAACCGCTGAACCATCTCTCTAGCTCTGATTTAACTTTCGTATGCATCTTCTTTAGATAAACAGGTTCAAGGACATGTGTGCTCACATGTACATAGAGATGCACTGTACACATTTAGTCAAGAAAAAAACCTTAAATTTAAGTTAAATTTGTATTAAAGTGTTATACTTACTCAGATGAACCATAAAGGAAGGATGATGCTGTCTATTTGAGTGATGTTTAAAAATTGTACTGCTAAAGAGACATTGCATCTAGGACTCCCCCTCTCTAGACCCTGCCAGTCATGGGCCACTCGGGACTATGCAAGTAACAGAATACAGGATCAAACAGAGAGCTCCATTGGTCATCGCATGTACTTGAGACGAGATCAGCCTTCTAAAGCAATGACAGACGAGCAGAGACAAACAAGAACATGGGGACCACCACAGAAAGGAATTATATTTGAGATAGGGCTCTGTTTATCTGTCTGCAGCCAGAGAATGCAATTCCTCCATTGGCCTGTGGCTTCCTGGATACTGAGCAGGGAGGTCAACATCCAGCCTCAACCCAGAGAGGAAGGGCCTAGAATGAATGAGAGGCAAGACTCTGAGCCTTCTTGGGACTTCTGGGGCACAGCAGCCAGCACATCCCTCCTTGCCCCTGAGGTCCCACGCATGTGCCATATTCAGGAAATGATTCAGTGAGATGATGGGCGGGTTTTGCAAACCAGAGATTCAGGAGGGATGATACACATGTGTGGTTTAGTTCTCAGTGTTTTATATAGACGCCACCCAATTACCTCATTTCTCTAAGCCTCCACTTACAGAAACCAGAGCAGTAATCCCCTTCTACAGAATGGAGGCAATAATCCCCTTCTATAGGATGAAGGCAATAACATATGTGCCATGTTACTTTGCAGTCTTCACAAGGATAATCCACGTTAAGCCCCGACACCTGGCAAGCGCTGGGCGCCCTCCAGCTCAGCTGCCTGACAGTGGTGTGCTGCAGGAGGATTGGGAGACAGAGGTCTTCAGGTTAAATCTCAGCTCTGACTTCATTAGCTTAATGTCTTTTATCTAGGGTCTTAACCTCCTTGGCCTTGGTTACCTTCTCTGTAAAATGGGGATAATCACTTTATTAGCATGCATTTGGACAACATAATAAAGCAACCCAATGAATAGGACACCGGGGGGCATTGGCGCCTCTTCCTGATGCCATTACTATCGTTGTCATCTCTGTTAACTAAATGTCCTGATCTACTTTTCTATTAAGAATGTCTGGGCTGGGGCTGGAGTTGAGAGCACTTGTTGCTGTTCTGAAGGAACCGAGTTCAGTTCCCAGCTTCCACTTAGATGCTCACAGCCACCTGTAACTCTAGTTCTAGGAAATACGACACTCTCTTCTGGCTTCTTCAGCCACTAGGTACACACATGATGCACAGACATGCATGCACTCATGCACACAAAAATAATAAAAATACAGTCTCTGTTAGAAAAAGAATTTGCTGAGGCTGCATCCCAGTTGGAATGCTGCTTGCCTGGAATGGGCAAATCCCTAAATTTGAATCCCAGCACTGCGTAAACTGCATGTGAAGCTGCATGGCTGCAGCTCCAGCATTCTGGAGGTGGAGGAATGATCAGAATTGTTTGTGGCTATGTAATGAGTTTGAGGCTATCCTGTGCTACAAGAGACCCTGTATCTAAAAAGAAAGGGAGAGAGGGGAAGGGGTAAGGAGTAGATTGGGGAAGGAAGGGAGGGAGGGAGGGAGGGAGGGAGGAGGGAAGGGAAGGGAAGGGAAGGGAAGGGAAGGGGAGG